>CAUJRU010004636.1:0-13832 GCA_963277665.1 Viscum album | reverse complement strand
TTTTTCATGGTATTTACAGCATTTTAGTTTTCTTGTGGATTTTTTGGTTTATAGTTGTTTTTAGTGTTTTAGGTTTTTTCGGTTGTATTTGGGTTTTTATGTTTTTTAGGGTTCTTTATGATTTTCTGGGATGTTAAGGTTTTTAAGGATTTTTTTAGGATTTTTAGGAATTTTGTGGGGTTTTAAGGTTTTTAGGATTTCTATGTTTTTTTGGTATTTAGGTTTTATTTAGTTTTTAGGGGTTTCATGGTTTCATAGTTTTGTGAACGTTTTAGGGGTATAAATAATTTTAATTGTATTTATTGAGTTTTTAGTGTTTTATGGGTTTTTATTATTTTTAATGTTATTAGGGGTTTTATTGGGATTGGGGGGTTTAAGTGTTCTAGGATTTCATGTTTTACTTAAAAAAATTCCGGGTTTTTAAGGGTTTTAACATTTTTCTATATTTTTATTGTTATTTAAGATTTTAAAGATTTTATACTTTTTACGTATTTTGAGGGTTTTATGGTTTTTATAGGGTTTTGGGGTTTTTTTATTTATTTGGAATTTTTTTTTTGTGTTTTTAATTTTTTAAATTATTTTTAGATTTTTTAGCCCTTTTGAGGGGATTAATAGGTTTTTTGAGTTTTTAGTGGTGTTTTTGGGTCTTTTTGGGTTTTTAGGTATTTAAGGATTTTATTGGTTTTATGAGTTTTATGGTGTTTAGGATATTTATGGTTTTTAGTTTTTTCTCATTTTTAGTGGTTTTAAGTGTTTTTAGGTGTTCAGGGTTTTTTATACATTTATGGATTTTTAGGGTTTTTAAGGGATTTTGAGAGTGTTTTTAGGATTTTTAAGGGATTTAGTGATTTTGAGGGGGTCTGGGGGTTTTAGGGTTTTTAGGGTTATTATGGGTTTTTTGGTATTTTAGGCGATTTTTTGACTTTTTTAGTGTTTTTAATGTATTCATATTTTTTAATGTTTTCGGGATTTAGAGGATCGTTTTAGTTTTTTGTGCATTTTTAGGGTTTTAGGGTTTTTTATGGATTTTAATGGTTTAGGGTTTTTAGAGGTTTTAACGGTCTTTTTAGGGGTTTGGTGTTATATTCATTTTTCATTTTTTTCATGGGTTTAAGTTTTTTTAGGTCATTAGGTGATTCTTTGGTTTTTTCTATGGTTTTCTGATTTTTAATGTTTTTATTTATTTTTAGAGATTTGATAGTATTTTTATGGTTTTTAGGATTTTTAGGGATTTTGGGGGTTTTATCGAGTATTGTCAGGTTTTTAGGTGTTTTAGGGTTTTTTAGGGTTGTAGGGTGTTTAATTATTTTTAGCCTTTTAGGTTTTAAAAGGGGTTTTTATGTTTTATTATTATTTTTAGATATTTAGGTATTGTTTAGGCTTTTATGGTTTTCTGGGTTTTTTAGATTTTTTGAGGGTTTTAGTGGTTTTATGGGTTTTATAGTTATTTTTTATTTTTAGGGTTTTTTTAGTCTTTTATGTTTTTTAATGTTTTTTATGGTTTTAACATTTTTGGTGGTTTAAATGGGGTTTTGTTTTTTTATTGATTTTTTTATTTTTTAAGGGTTTTTGGTTTTTTAAGGGTTTTAGGGGATTTATGGTTTTAGGGTATTTTAGGGGGTTTTGATACTTTTAGATTTTTTTGGTTTTTAGAATATTTTCATTTTTATGTGATTTAGGTGTTTTTAGGTTCTTACAATTTTATTTTGATTTTTTTGGGTTTTTGGGTTTTTAAGGGATTTTTTAGATTTTAATGTGTTTTAAAGGTTTTTAGGAATTTTGATGGTTTCTATGTTTTTAGGTATTTTGGGGGATTTATGTCTTTTTAGGTTCTTAAGGTTTTCTTCAGGATTTTTTAGTGTTTGTAGGTTTTTTATTTAATTTTAGGTATTTATTAGAATTATTATGGTGTTTCCGGTGTTTATCGATGTAAGAACCTAGTTTTTGCTGCGGAAGACTTTGGAATATTTTTGATGTTATTCCAGAGCAGCGCCCTCGGACGGCGTGGGATTCCGAGCCCCGGAGTGGCCGGAATTAAATATTCAATGCATTCACAATGGACACGCCAAATAAATGGGATAACTCCTAAACGGTGATCCGGATCAAAGATCTGAGTGTTCGGATGGGTCCGGAATGGGGTGTCAACCCTAGGAACGACATAGAGGGTGTCGGCACGGGACGTTTGGACCCCTCGCTCACTTCTGGAATGTTAAACATATAAAATAATTGATTTATTTATTCGTTTAATGGTGAAACTAAAGTACCTCTTAAAGGGTGGCTCGGATTGGAAAATTGAGGGCACCATTGAGTCCGGAACAATCCGTTTACCCTAGGAGGGGTGTATGTTTTGCGGGCGCGGCTCGTCTGTGAAAAATGGCCCCAGGGGCGTTTTTGTAATTTGGCGGCCTCGGGCGCGGTTGTTGAAACTTTTGATCAGGGCCTCGGATTAAAATTATGAGACCTCCATTGCGTTCAGAGCGTGGTTTTAGCCTAGGGGAGGCTTAATCCTAACCTCGTTGGGAGTTCGGGTTCGGGCCGATGAACGGGTGGTTAAGTGTTTTCAATTTAAACACTTAACCCACCCCTCTCTTCTCCCCCTTCTCCCTTGGTGTCAGTAGCTCCCAACAACAAAGGGGGAAGCTCTCCTCCATCACCTCCTCCTCTCCGGTGAGGCGCGACTCCGACGAATCGCGGCAATGCTTCGGGCAAAGCCCATCGAGGTAGGATTTGTCGTTTCTTTTTTGTTTTCCCGCACCTACTTTGAGCCCGTTTAATCATGTCAAATTTCTGTTGTATTTTTGAACAAATCCCATCAATGCATATTAGATTTTATTACCTTTCCAACGCATTCTTCGGATTCAAATTCCGAGCTTCGTGGCGTCCGCAATCATCCGCCGAAGTGTGCGGGTTTTCAAAGATTCCGGTGGGTTCCTCTTTTTCCGGTGGCTCGCATGGTGGTCTGGCAGCTTCAGTAGGGCGGCGGTGCTCTTTGGCATGGCGGCAAGCTCCAGCGGCGGCAGCTTCGCGTGGCGCGGAGCAGGAGGACCGGCCGGCTGTGCCGGCCGGTTGACTTCCGAGACCGGGGTCATGCGCCGCGACCCCGCAGGGGAAACAATGACCCGCGCCAGGCGGGTCTTCACGCGGTGAGACGACTGGCCCTCATGGACGGTCTGTAGGAAGACTGCAAGCCGGCGCCGGGCCACGCGGCTGAGCCGCGGGCCGGCCCAGGCCAGGCGGACAGGCCGGTCCAGGCCGGTCCAGCCGAAGGGGCTTGCCCCCTCGACTTAGACGCCAGTATTTTCCGCTACGGGCATCCGTTTTGAGTGCCGTCTACGGAATCACGTACCTAACAGTAAGGCCGTCCTTTTGAGATGGTCCCGGTCAATTCTAAATCCCGATATGGGGGCTTCGGTGGCACGATACGTACGTCGAGGGGTTTAAAATTTCATTCCAGGGATCTTGTTTTGGACGGCGCAGACGCGTCCGACGTCCGATTCAAGCGTCGTCAGTGGCGTCGGGACCCTGGCACCAAGGGGGAGCTTTCTAGGGTGGTTTTAGGAATTGAGGCCGAAGTTTAGGTGTGGGTACCATGTAGCACCGCTTGTGTGCGGTGTGCCGGAATGCATATTTTTCTCCGGATATCTGTTGCGCTCAAGCGGGCAGCCTTTTTGACGTGTTTTCCCGAGGGGATCGCAATGGTGCGATGAGCCCGACTGTTTTTGGGGCTGAGGCTCGGGATCACGGGACGTCGTTCGGGCGCGTGGTGGTGCTGGTGACTTTTCCTTCGGATATCTGTTTGAGGCGAGTAAGTAGTCTATCTCTCATGTTTTTTCGCGAGGATTACAACGGTGCGATCCATTTGGTTGTGCAGAGCCCCTTGCATGATCTTGTTAAATGTGGAATATGAATGGTTCCCTAGTGACGGTTATTCTACTGTGTTTGTAGAGGACCCATGGCGTGTGATCGCGCACTCTTGGGAGAGTGATGTAAGTGATTCAAAATATGTTGTTGGTCGTGCCTGGGCCTTTGAGGTGGAGTTGTTACGCTCACGCCTTCGCGTTGGCGTTGGGTTCCGTGTTCACGATAGCCTTTGGGCTGGAACATGGTATACTCTAGGAGTATACGGGAACTCTTGGAGGTACATGTGGTTGTTTGTACCTGAGAACGTTTTTGTGTTCGGTTGGGGTTGACTTGGGGCCACACGTCGTGTGGGCCCCATGTGCCTGTCGTGATCTTCTTTACATACTTTTCACCTCTCGCGATGTAGAGGGTCCCTATATGCTCATTTTTTGTCCAGCTGGGTGGAGTTTTCCCCTGGCTCTATGTTTGTTTGTTTGACCAACACGGTTGAGTGGTCTCCCCCTGGTTTCGTTCTCGATGGTTTGGCCGGCAGAGATGGTTTGGTTCCTCTATTTCTTCAGTTTTGAGGGGTTTTACTACCGTGCCCTTTCACTGGACTACAACACCATTTATGACTATGTGTGATCATACAGCGTGGGTGTTTTCCCAGTTTCTAGGATGAGTTGTCTTGGTCCGCTTCGACAGTGACTCAGCGGATTGGAGCATGATCGCCCTGAGAG
The DNA here is from genome assembly GCA_963277665.1 of Viscum album. Classification (NCBI taxonomy): domain Eukaryota; kingdom Viridiplantae; phylum Streptophyta; class Magnoliopsida; order Santalales; family Viscaceae; genus Viscum; species Viscum album. The sequence goes on along the minus strand of CAUJRU010004636.1, from coordinate 9,252 downwards.
GCATTAGGAGTGTATCCCGTTTCTTTGTGTTCCCTGGTAGATTTCTTGTGGATTTGGTGTGACCAACACTTTACGTGGGCACCGATCCTCTGCCTAGGAGGTTGTTTCCAACATGGCTGAGGTTGTTTCCAGGAGGACTGAGGTTGTTTCTAGCAGGGCTGAGGTTGTTTCCATCAGGGCTGAGGTTGTTTCCAGCAGGGCTGAGGTTGCTTCCAGTAGGGCTGAGGATGTTACCAGTTGGGCTAGGGTTGTTTAGAGCAGGTCTTGCCAGTGGGTTACCATCCAGAAGGGATAGCCAGTACAGCGGTGTTCACCGACCAGTACCATCCAGTAGGGATGGCCAGAGCATTTCCGGGTTTACCTCCAGTGGGGCTGGGCAGTAGTCCCCGATGCAAGGCTTACTTCCAACAGGGTTGGGTAGTGGTCCCCAATGTCGGGCTTACCTCCTGCGGGGCTGGGCAGTGGTCCCCGATGCTGGGCTTACCTCCAGCTGGGCTGGGAAGCTGTCCCTGATGCTGGGTTACCTTCAGTTGGGCTGGGCAGTAGTCCCGTCGCCGACTTTAGCTGGGTCTCCCTCTAGTGGATTACCATGTTACGGGACTGGGCAGCATGGAACCCATTGACTATTTTTAGGTTTCCTTGTAGTGGGAACCTATTGAATTCCAGGAACCCTCCATCGGGGCTGGGCAAGGGGTCGCCTGTCGAATTTGAGCAGACCTCTCGACTGTGGTGTAGTGACGAGTTGTGGTTTGACGTTCCCCCAGGACTCTCAAGTACGAGGAGCACTTTCCCCACCGAGACGCGTCCTAGTGACCCGTCCTAAAACCGTGTGGGCGATTTAGTGCCACCCAAAGCAGATAGTGTCGAGGTGTGGTCATTGAGCCCTTGACATGTAGTTCGGGGAAGACATGCGGGATGCTGGGCATCGATGGTGTTTACTTCTGGGACTGTTGGCGACTCACTTTCTTGGGCTAAGCTACGGGATGGAGATCCCCTTACGATCTTGTTCGAGCTTCTTATTGAGCATATGTATTTGTATATACCTTGTTCTAGCACCCACTTCTTGGGTTTTGGCTACTCTCCTTCCAGGAGAGGCGAAGACGCACGAGGTATGCAAAATGCTTTCCGTGTCCAGCTTCTCATGGTTGGACGAGTGTACTCTCCTACTATAGGTAGAGATGACTCGACGGGAAGTAAATCTTCTCACCATTTCCAGCACCTTGTGTTGGGACGAGTCGACTTCCTTTCTCATGTTGGTTTGAGCTGGACTATGTACTGCACTATCTGTTGTACTCCTTTACTTTTCCTATTCTCTCTACTGCTCACCCTTCAGTACCTCCTTTGTTTCTCCCTACAGCCTTTGGGGTATCCTATTGAGTATTTTTATACTCACCCCTGCTTGGGCTTTTCCCATAATTAGTGTGCCCTTGCAGACGGCAGACAGGTTGGTTGTGACTGCAGTGGAGGATTGGAGTTCAGGATCTTGGACCGCGTGCGGTGGTCGTAGTCAGGTTCTAGGTGGGGAACCCTTCCAGCTTTTACTGTTGTTTTACCTGTTGCCGGGTTGTGGCACTTTTTGGTTGGGCGCGTGTTTTTTCCCTTTTCTTTTCAGTTTATCTTCAGCTTGTACTTTGTACTGTTTAGAGGTTGATGCACATTTTTGGTTTATATATAGGAGTTTCTCTTTTACTCTGCACTTTTGCACTGAGTGTGTTGCGTGTGTGTGTACAGGTGCTTAGGAAAAGGCCTCCCCGAGTTGTTGTGCCGTCAGTGCTGGTCGCTAGCCCCTGGCCTATGGAGGCGGGCTTGGGGTAGTTGCAGCTCGAGCCCGGGTAGGGTCGGGTCGTGAAAATGTGGTATCGGAGGTGGTTCATTCCTTGGAACATTGTTCGGACGTCCCTAAAAAAGTAATTGGTTGGGATTTAGGGCCACAGTGTGAACGTGTCTCAAGAGCGGCTCTCAGGCCAGGGAGTCCAGTGATGGTGCGGCGGCTGACGTATCCATTCACCCGGACCTTAATAACCCGCTTGTTGACTCGGCATGCTGAGACACTTGTTGTAGAGAAAATTGGTTTGTGCATCACATAGGATTGAGTCATTGACTGTCCTTCTTGAGTCAGCTCCGCATCGTTGTTATTGGTATATACATATATGCTCATCTGATCGTGGCACTCCATGATAATATTCATGATGTCTCCGTGAAGACAGCCAGCCAGGATACCAACATTGGCTCGTGATGAAGACCTTGTGAGCTACAAGGCTACAGTCCAGGACCCATCATGCGAGCCCCTTTCTTCAGGTGGGAAAGTAGCAACACCCCCACCTGTTGAGTAGCAGACAGTTTTAGCAGAGCAGGATGAGCTTGAGTGCAGGTTGAGCGTGCTCCGTGAGTTCTAGCGGCAGAGACTGCTGAGGTTCAGTGGTAAGCCAGACCCTCATGCAGCAGAGGTTTGGCTCGAGACAGTGGTTTGCCTTTTCTGGCATGTGCGGATGCCGACAGATCAGAGAGTGGATTTGGAATCCATCCTTTTATCGTGGAGCATCTTGGCGTTGCTGGAGTATGGTGACTCAGTTTATAGATGAGTCGTCGCTTTCGTGGGGCGACTTTCAGTTGTTATTCAGTGAGGAGTTTTTCCCCTCCTACTTATGCTCTATTTGGATTCAAGAGCTCCGGCAGTTTCAGCAGGAAGGGATGATGGTGGCCGAGTATGTGGCTAGTTTTGCAGACCGTGCACGCTTTTAACCGGACTTGGTCCATGATGACGACATCTGAGTGTGGAAGTTTGAGCAGGGTCTCCGCCAAGAGATTCGTTCTGTCATAGTACCCTTGGGCATTTACACATATGTCAGGATGCTAGAGCAGGCACTGGTGACAGAGAGCTTCCTGTTGTGTTCTAGAGTTGGTGGTGGCAGTAGGCACGTTGGAGCCGAGACGTCTGCCACAACTAGTGGGCATCGGTAAGCGGAACCTCAACACAGGTGGATTTCTGACAACAGGACTCAGGGGCGTGGTCGTACACCAAAGTAGTGCTGGATCGCACCAGTGCAGCCCAGAGAGAGTCGGTGTTATGCTTGCGATGGGCGAGGTCACCTAGCACGAGACTGCCTAACCAGGCATGCAGAGAGCTTCGAGCAGGCAGCAGGTGCACCACCACGACGGAGGTAGCACCATGATTGGAGTAGTACCTAGAGAGGTGCTTCTAGTAGTGGATTCGGAGGATCTGGTAGTGGGGGACAACTTTATGGGGTCTTCCCATCACCACTAGGCGGTCCACGTCAGGCGTTGGGAGCTGACAGTTGGGACCGTGGACAGCCGCGAGCTTTGGATGTCTACAATCCTACAAAGCATGAGGTGATAAGAGGTACGCTCAACAACTCTTCTACTTCTTGGAGTATATTTGTTAGACTCTGTGTGTGGAATGATTTCCTCCCTGATTCTTGCTTGAGGTGTTACCAGGGTGGCGCGGGGCGTCTGTGTAACCCTGTGTTGGTATGATAAAAGGTGTGGGACCTTTTCCTTTAGTCGATCGTGCCGAATCCATCACCTTCTGAGTGTGTAAGAGTGCCTTGGTTGTGAGACATCGAATGTGGAACCTTGTGTGACCAGATATCATTGGGTGTTTCACCATATGGATATTCTGAAGGAGGGAATCATCAGCCCTTGTTCTAGGTGCGGGTAGTGATTCCAGTCGCATCATGCAACATAGAGGTTTGGTCGGGGGCGTGATCTACCCCCGAGGTCATTCGGACCATTTGAGACCATGTAGAGGGATGGTGAGGTTCCCTACCACCTTTCCCTAACCCCAAAGGCTGGTTTGGGTGCATGACGTCTCCCATGTGACTCACCCGAGAAGTAGTGTGTGTGCTCATATGCACGACATCAGTAAGGGCCGAACTCGCGTGAATAGATCAAATCCTTTGGTCTGTGTGTGGTGGCGTAGAGCTGTGCGAGAGTTCTTCTGGGTACGGGAGAGCCAGATGTGGGCTTAGTACCCTGAGTTGTACCCTGGTTTTTCTTTTTTGGTGACGAAAAGCTTGAAGTAGGGAATGATGTAAGAACCCAGTTTTTTTTTTGCGGAAGACTTTTTAATATTCTTTATGTTATTCCAGAACATCACCCTCAGACGGCGTGCGATTCTGAGCCCCAGAGTGTCCAGAATTAAATTTTCAGTGCGTTCACACTAGACATGCCAAATAAATTGGATAACTCCTAAACAGTGATCCGAATCAGAGATCCAAGTGTACTGATGGGTCTGGAATGGAGTGTTTACCCTAAGAACGGCATAAAGCATGTCGGTACGAGACGTTTGGACCCCTCGCTCACTTCTGGAACGTTAAACGGATAAATTAATTAATTAATTCATTCATTCATTTAATGGTGAAACTGAAGTACCTCTTAACAGGCGGCTCAAATTGGAAAACTGAGGGCACCGTTGAGTCCGGAACGTGCCATTTACCCTAGGAGGGGTGTAAGTTTTGCGGGTGCGACCCATCTCTGAAAAATGGCCCCAGGGGCATTTTCATAATTTGGAGGCCTCAGGCGCCATTGTTGTAACTTTTTATCAGGGCCTCGGATTAAAATTACGAGACCGCCGTTGCGTTTATAGCATGGTTTTTCGCTTAGGGGAGGCTTAATCATGACATTGTCGGGAGTTCGGGTTCGGGCCGACGGACGGGTGGTTAAGTGTTTTCTATTTAAACACTTAACGCACCCCTCTCCTCTCCCTCATCTCCCCTGGCACCAGTAGCTCTAAAAAACAAAGGATGAAGCTCTCCTCCATCACCTCCTCCTCTCCGACGAGGCGCGACTCCGACAGATCGCTGCGAAGCTTCGGGTGAAGCCCATTGAGGTAGGATTTGTCGTTTCTTTTTTGTTTTCCCGCACCTACTTTGATCCCATTAATCATGTCTAATTTCTGTTGGATTTTCTAAAAGATCCCATGAATGCGTAGTGGAGTTTATTCCCTTTCCAACTCATCCTTCGGATTCAAATTCCGAACTCCGTGGTGTCTGCAATCATCCACCGATGTTTGGGGCTTTTCGAAGATTCCAGCGGGTTCCTCTTTTTCTGGCGGCTTGCATGGTGGTTTGGCGGCTTCAGCAAGGCGGTGTAGGCCCTGGACGGGTGGCGACGCTCTTCGGAACAGCGGCGAGCTCCGGCCGTGGCAGCTTCGCGCGGCGCGGAGTGGGAGGACTGGCCGGCCGGTTGACTTGGGAGACCGGGGTCGCGCGCCGCGACCTCGCGGGGGAAACAAAGACCCGCGCCAGGCGGGTCTTCATGCGACGAAACAACCGGACCTCGTGGCTGGTCTTCAGGAGGACCTCGAGCCAGAACCGGGCCGCACGGCTGAGCTGTGGGATGGCCTAGGCCGGGCGGACTGACCGGTCCAGGCCGGTCCAGCCCGAGGGGCTTGCCCCCTCGACTTAGACGCTCGTATTCTCCGTTACGGGTGTCCGTTTTGAGTGCCGTCTATGGAAGCACAGACCTAACATCAAGGCGGTCTTTTTGAGATATTTCTGGGAAACTCTAAATTCTGAGACAGGGGCTTTGGTGGCGCGACACTTACGTCGATGGGTTTGACGTTTCTTTCCAGAGATCTTGTTTTGGGACGGCGCGGACGTGTCCAACGTCTGATTCAAGCGCCGTCAGTGGCGTTGGGACCCTGGCACCGAGGCAGAGCTTTACAGGGTGGTTTCAGGCATTGAGGCAGAAGTTGAGGTGCGGGTCCCACATAGCACCTCTCGTGTGCAGTGCGCTGGAATGCATCTTTTTCTCCGGATATCTGTTACACTCAAGCGAGCAGTCTTTTTGATGTGTTTTCCCGAGGGGATCGCAGTGGTGCGATGCGCCCGACTGTTTTCGGGGCAGAGGCTAGGGATCACAGGACGCCGTTCGGCCGCATGGCAGTGTTGTTGACCTTTCTGTCGGATATCAGTTTGAGGTGAGTAAGTAGTCTATCTCTCATGTTTTTCCACGAGGATTACAATGGTGCGATCCATTTGGTTGTACGAATCCCCTTGCACAATCTTGTTAAATGTGGAATGTGAATGGTTTCCCAGTGGCGGTTCTTCTAACATGTTTGTATCAGACCCCTTGCGTGTGATCGCGCACTCTTGGGAGAGTGATTTAAGTGATTCACAAGATGTGGTTGGTCGTGCATGGGTCTCGGAGGTGGAGTTGTTACGTTCATGCCTTCGCGTTGGCGTTGGGTGTCGTGTCCACGATATCCTTTGGGCTGGAACGTGGTATACTCTGGGAGTATACAGGAATGCTTGGAGGTAAATGTGGTTGTTTGTACCTGAGAATGTTTGTGCATTCGGTTGGGGTTGACTTGGGGCCACACGTCGTGTGGGCACCATGTGCATGTCGTGCTACGCTTTACGTACTTTTGACCTCTCACGAAGTAGAGGTCCCCTCTGTGCTCGCTTGTTGACCAGCTAGGTGGAGTTTTTCCTAGCTGTGTGTTTTGTTTGTTTGACCAGCAGGGTTGAGTAGTCTCCCCCTGGTTTCATTCTCGATGGTTTGGCCGGCAAAGATGGTTTGGTTCCTCTGTTTCTTCAGCCGTGAGGGGTTTCAATACCGTGACCTTTAACCCGACTACGACCCCATTTATGAATAAGTGTGCTCGTACAATGTGGGTGTTTTCCCACTTTCTGGCATGAGTTGTCTCGGTCCGCTTCGACAGTGACTCAGCGGATTGGAGCATGATCACCCTGAGAGGCCTAGGGAGTTTTCTCTCATTGCTGTTTCTTCCCTGGTAGAGTTCTTGTGGATTGGTTGTGACCAACACTTTATGCGGGCACCGATCCTCTACCAAAGAGGTCGATTCCAGCAAGCCTGAAGTTGTTTCCAGCAAGGCTGAGGTTTTTTCCAGCAGCGTTGAGGTTGTTTCCAGCAAGGATGAGGTTGTTTCCAGCAGGGATGAGGTTGTTTACAGCAGGGTTGAGGTTGTTTCCAACAGGGATGAGGTTGTTACCAGCAAGACGGGGGTTGTTTCGTGCAGGGCTCGCTAGTGCGTTACCATCCAGCAGGGATAGCCAGAACAGCGGTGTTCACCGAGCAGTACCATCTGGCAGGGATGGCCAGAGCAGTCCCGGGTTTACCTCCAATGGGGCTGGGCAGTGGTCCCCGATGCCAGGCTTACCTCTAGCTGGGATGGGCAGTGGTCCCCGATGCTGGACTTACCTCCAATAGGGCTGGGCAGTGGTCCCCGATGCCGGGCTTACCTCCAGCTGGGCTGGGAAGCGGTCCTCGATGTTGGGTTACCTCCAGCTAGTCTGGGCAGTGGTCCCGTCACCGACTTTAGCTGGGTCTCCCTCCAATGGATTACCATGATACGGGACTGGGAAGTGTGGCACCCGTCGACTCTTGTCGGGTTTCCCTGTAGTGGGAACCCGTGGACTTCTAGGGACCCTCCAGCGGGGCTGGGCAGGGGGTCGCCTGTCGACTATGAGTAGACCTCTCCACTTGGGGCAGTGACGAGTTGTGGTTTGACGTTCCCCTAGGACACTCAAGTACGAGGAGCTCTTTCCCCACCGAGACACGTCCTTGTGATGTGACCTAAAACTGTGCGGGCGAGTCAGTGCCACCCAAAGCGGATAGTGTCGTGGTGCGGTGATTGAGCCCTTGACATGTAGTTCAGGGCAGACGTGAGAGATGCTTGGCATTGATGGTGTTTACTTATGGGACTGTTGGAAACTCACTTTCTTGGGCTGAGATACGGGATGGAGATCCCCTTACGATCTTGTTCGGGCCCTCTTATTGAGCATATGTATTTGTATATACCTTGTTCTAGCACCCACTTCATGGGTTTTGGCTACTCTCCTTCCAGAAGAGGCGAAGAGGCACAGGGTATGCCATGTGCTTTCCGTTTCTAGCTTCTCGTGGTTGGACGAGTCTACTCTCCTGCTATAGGTAACGAAGACTCAATGGTAAGTACATCTTCTCACCATTTCCATCTTCTTGTGTTGGGACAAGTCTACTTCCTTTATCTTGTTGGGTTGAGCTATACTCTTTACTGCACTCTCTATTGTACTCTTTTACTTTTCCTGTTCGCTCTACTGTTCACCCTTCGGTACCATCCTGTGTTGCTCCCTCGAGCCTTCGGGGTATCCTATTGAGTATTTTTATACTCACCCCCTGCTTGGGCTTTTCCTGCACTTGGTGTTCCCTTGTAGACGAAGGACAGGTTGGTTGTGACTTCAGTGGAGCATACGAGTTTGGGAGCTTGGACCGCATGCGGTGGTCGTAGTCGGGTTCCAGGTGGGGAACCCTTCCAACTGTTACTGTTGTTTTACCTGTTGCCGAGTTGTGGCACTTTTTGGTTGGGCACTTGTTTTTCCCCTTTTCTTTTCAGTTTATCTTCAGCTTGAACTTTGTACTGTTTAGAGGTCGATGTACATTTGTGGTTTATATATAGCAGTTGTTCTTTTACTCTGCTTGTCTTTTCTTTTACGGTACACTTTTTCATTGAGTGTGTTTTGTGCGTGTGTACAGGTGCTTAGGCAAAGGCCTCCCTGAGTTGTTGTGCCTTCGGTGCTAGTCGTCAGCCCCTAGCATATGGAGGTGGGCTTGGGGTAGTTGCGGCTCGATCCCAGGTAGGGTTGGGTCATGATAATTGATTTTTATGGGTTTTAGGTGTGTGTTGAGTTTTTAGAGTTTTTATGGATTTTTGGGTTTTTAGGGTTCTTTTAGTTTTTTTAGTTTTTTAATATTTTAGAGTTTTTAACGTAATTTTTGGTTTAAAGGGTTGTCATATTTTTTTAGTGGTTTTTACGGTTTATATGGGGTTAAGGGGTTATTATGGTTTTAGGACATTTCATGATTTTTAGGGTCTTTTAGGGTTTTAGGATTTTTAGTGTTCTGTGTTTTTTGGGGGGTTTTATGTGTTTTAAGTTTTATATTATTTTCATAATGATTTTCAAGGTATTAATGTTTTTTACAGTTGAGGTATTTATATTGATTTTTTAATTTTATTATTTTTATGGATTTGAGGATTTTTTGGGTTTTTAATGGTTCTTAGGGATTTTAGAGTTTCTTGCATTATTTAGGGTTTTTTGGGGTTTTAATTTTTTTTTGTTTCAATGTTTATTTAGGTTATTTCATGGATTTTAGGGTGTTTATGTTTTTAGGTATTTTGATGGAATTTTTAGGATTTTTATGGTTTTAGGGTTATAGGGATTTTGCTTATTTTAGTACTTTTTTATGGTTTTGTGGTTTTATAGTTTTTTTGAGTTTTTAGGGTTTTCTGAG
>CAUJRU010004635.1:0-13873 GCA_963277665.1 Viscum album | reverse complement strand
ACAAGACTTCATTGTAATATTTATATTGAGAAATAAAGGTTACATTCCTTCCTAGTGTCACATGTACGCCAAGGAAAAATGACATCCCACCAATTATCCACATTTCAAACTCTAATTTCATGAATTTAGAAAATGAACTACATTGTGCTTTATCTGATCCACCAAAGATAATGTCATCAACATAAACCAACACCATCATCGATTTATTGATTCCATTATTAAAATCCATATTGTAATCAACATCACCACCCTGAAAAATGTGCTACTCTAGAAAATAATCAAGACTTGAATATCATGCTCTTGGTTTTTTCTTCAAGCCATATAATGTCGTCGTTAGCCGAATAAATCAGTTATCATTTTATAAATGGGAAAACAATCTAGTTTCACAATGTATACTTCTTCTGCCAGAACTCCATTCATAAATTCTGACATGAAATCTATCTAGAAAACCTTAATCTTTATTTACACTGATATGGCCAAGAATAATACGATTTTCTCCAGCTTTGAAATGGTAGAAATTTTTTAATAAACATGAATAACTTCTATCTTGGACTACCCTTTGCACAAAAATCCTTCTTTGTTTCGAATTACAACATCATATTCATTGATTTTGTTGTGAAAGACCCACTTTTTCAAGATAACATTCTTTTTTGTTGGACTCGAACCAATTTACCATGTCTTATTCATCTCAACTTGGTCAAGCTCTTCATTCATTTCCTGAAATAAATTCTCATTTTTAGTTGATTTACTAAATCTTTTATTCTCCACTTGTGATAAGTATGATGCAAGTTGTAGAGGATTCATCTTTCTTGTCTGTAATGGTGTTCTCTAATCACCAATTATGTTCTGCCTATCAATTTAATCTCTTCTTGCTTGTCCATTGGAAGACACTGATTTGATCTCATCATCTAAGTCTTCTTCTAAATCAACCTCTAGAGCTAGAGCATCTCCTGATCTGCTGATCTCTTCATCGCTATCTGCATAAGTCTGATCAAGTATTTTATGAATACTCTATTCAGTTTCTACTATAGTCACATCATGACATTCAACTATCATTCCCATCTACATATTGAAGCATTTATACTCTTTTATTTTCATTGAGTATCCATGATATAAATCTTCATCCCCATAGGATTTGAATTTCTAATGTTTCTCTTTATTGAAAGTGAAACATTTACTTCTGAATATTTATAATCACATCAATGATGGATTCATTCCATACCACAGTGCATATGGAGTCTTCTCCTCATTTGGAAAAAGTAACACTCTTTCTTATGTATATACACCTCTCATAACTACTTATTTTCAAAATTTCCCCAAAATTCCATTTTCCACAAGCATTGTTCTGGCCATTTTGTGGACAATAGAATTTCATCTCTCTACTACACCATTCTACTGTATATTTCTTACTTATGAAACTTCATGACTTCTCCCATGTTTTTAAGATAATCCTCCACTTGTCTATTTTAGAACTCTATTCCATTATCTATTAGAATAGTCCGTATTTTCTAACCAATAATCTTTTCAAATTCCTTTCAAAATATTTTACTGAAAATGAGCACATCAGAATTGTGTGTAATTATCGAAAACCATTTCATTCTCCTATATTCATCAATGAAGGGAACATAATACATCATCCTATAATAACCCTTGGTGAAATTGACCCACACACATCTATATGTACTAAATTAAGAAGTCTTGTTGACTTATCCCCCTTTTTATTATATGTATTTTGAATGATCTTCCACAATTAGAAGGAATTACACATATGAGTACAATCACATGATAATCATGGGAGATTTCAAGCTACATCATATTCCACCAGGTCATCCATGGAACCATGGATTATGTGGTCAAGACTCTTATTCCATAACTTGTTTTCTTCATCCTTTGAATGAAAGCACATATCTTCTTCTCCACTCATGAGGTAGAAATTCCATTTCGTACGCTTTCTTTGAAACAAAAAAAAACACAATACTTTTCATTGATGATAAAATATTTCTTTGAAAAACATATGTTATACCCTGAGTCAGACATTTTACTAACACTATGAAATATGTGATGAATCCCCTCAACAACCAAAACATCTGCTTGTCTCATGTCTTTTCCTCCAAACATAGCTTTTCCTAATCCAATAATTTTCAAGCCCTTGTCATTACCAAATAATTTTACACCTTCTTTATTCTACCTAATTTTAGTTACTATATATTAATTCATGTCATATGGGATGTTTATCCACTATCAATGATTCATATACCAGTATGATATGATGCCTTGAATGAAATTTCTCTAAACACTACTAGCTTGAATCTTTTCTTTATGACCCAATTCGTCGACATCATACCTATCGTGGAATGGTAATCTTGATCTTCCCAATCATATGATTGATTAGCTTAAACTTGTAGAGCTGCAAATAAATTTTTAATTTCCATCTCTCTTTATGATACATTTGGACGCTTCTTATGAAAAAATTCAGCATGACTCAACACATTCCAATATGTTGTTGATGAAAAATATCTCCCATATGTCTTATTCCATTACACCAGAATCAATGACCATCAAATTATGATTTGAAATTATGAACTCCGTATGAATACCTATGTTGGTCTTGTTCTTTTTGGTACCTATTTTCTATGGAACATACATTTTGAAATTATCCCATATTTACAAAACAACAGAATCTTATGCGAGGAACACTCCAATGTGGTAATGATTCCCCTGTAGTTGTTCCTTGGCATCTATGAATATTTTTATTCTAGTTTGCACCCAAATCAATATTCAAACCCAGAGTGGGTGTTTGTGGTCTGACTAGAACCATAACTAATTTCTATTTTAGATCATCCCACACAACTTCCTTATCATTCATAACTAATTTTTTCTTCTATTATGATGAACCACTCTGCTAAAATCTCATCTTCCCTATTACATTTATGATATTCTTTCCAGATGTCGGGCCAAGAGATAGCAGTTTTTCCTAATCATCAATTGTTCATCGCTGACTGATGACATCCTCTTGAATTTTTTCGATAAGTTATATTTGGTCTGGTATAGTTTCTATAAAACTATCAATTTCAATTTTCCATTCATCAATTTTGAGTTTCTACTCAACCACCTTTCTTGAGATATCTAGCATTGAAGTCCTAATCTTTTCAATTTCGGAATTCAATTCGGAATTCTATTCTTTATGTTGCTGTAAAATGAATTTGGAACAACAATCAACTTTGTTAGTTTACTTTTTTTGATCTCAGAATATCTACTCTTCAATGGAAGATTCTATTTGGATTTAGGATAAACTCATCCTTAAATTTCTCCTTATACATTGTCACTTTCTTATCTTGTTAATGAATTTCTTACTAGAGCCACCAAAGTATATATTTTATGATCCATGCAGTCCTCTATGTCTTCTGCCTCTGATTCATCTAAACATCTACACTCTTTTGAAAGTTTATTATTAATTTTGAAGAACTTTATCCATGTACTTATCATTCCATTATCATTTTATAAATACTTCTTTTGAGTAATTTCTTCATTTTCTTAATTTACATCATCAATATGTTTTGGACACTTTTCTAAAAAATTCCCAATCTTTCCACAACAAAATCATCCAAATTAAAGTTTATTTTGGATCTTACCATTTCTCTTTTGAAAATTAGAGGAGAGAAATGACATGAATTCATCCATATTGTTCTCCTCATGACAAGATTCAATAGAGAGATTACTCTTGTACTTGAATGAGACTTCCTTAGACTTACCCTTTTTGGTTGCATCGTTATCATCGTTTCTCATTTCATATGATACAAGGGTACAATGTTGGTTATTTTGTGTTTGATATTTTGGGTCTTTATTTTCGAAAACTGAATCTTTGGGATTGAACCATGGTGTAATTTTCCTCGAGATACTTTTCACAATAATAATATCTTCTATGAATTCTCCAAGACCCTGCATGTCTTCCACAATAATATTAATCCTATCAAATAATGCATTAACAACCTCATTGGGATTAATTATGAGATCCTTATACTTGTTCCATAGAACATGCATCATTCCTTCTCAGACATTTGAGTTTCCCTCATTAACATTCAAAAAAATTTCAAACATTGCGTGTGATGTTTTTCAAGACATCACCTTCTTATAAATTGAATTATATAGGTCTCCCCTAAAGCATTCATCCCTTTAGCATCAACATCCAATTCTATTCTTTAAACTTTTGATAAGGCTCCAACATTAATGTCAGTTGATATTCCAGGAAAATATTATATGAAGAGATCCATTCCTACTGATCGGAAGTAGTGCTTCAACCTATTCTACCATAGTTGGAAATTATTTCCGTCAAAGTTTAGATTTCCATTTTGATTGACCAACTCAAATTATTTTTCTTGAGAGAGATCTAATGACTTTCAACAATTCTATTTGATACCAATTGTTATTCCACTAGGTCTAATACCTTTATAGGGGGTGAATTAGGGTATAACAGATTAAAACATTGTCCCATTCGGATCTTGTTTCGTTTTAGGAAAATCCCAATTCTCTTTTCCTCCCATAGAAGTATCTAAATAGATATGAAATAATGCATAGGACGCAGTGATTTTTACTTGGTTTTACCTCATTGGGATAGGTCCAATTTGAATACAACAACAATGTACTGATGTACCAAATTCACCAAGGATCACTCCAAATATTGAGTACAATGATGGGGATAGATATTCTATGCACATGCTAACTACCTTTACAGTGATTAGGGTCATGTCAATGCATTCCCAAGGGTCACTCACTATGCATCTTTCTCTGGATAAATTCCTATGGAAAGGGCCACCGTCTTCCTCTTACTTCGTTCATTACTGTTGGAAAGGAATCCACTCAATGTTTCTCGAAATGTAGTTTATACAAAGTTTAGGTACATGTAAGACCCTTAATTTTCATGAATTCATGCGTCCTCAACTATTTGTAGATGCTATGTTGATGTTAATTTTCCACCCCCAAATTAAGTCCACCTTCCGGGGTATTTCTTTGTAATTAAAAATCCTTTAACAATCTAGTTTGAATCGTTTTCAAGCTTCCTTGTGAGTTTCTAAAACCACCTTCCTCTTCCGCATACTGTGTACCAAGTTTCATATGCAGAACATCTCCTCCGCATACTGATGCCGCTATTGTGAACCTCCCTTCGTCAGTCGACTGCCTTAACCTTCAAATTCTCAAGCTGCCAATGTATACAGATTACGCAAACCTCTTGAGGAATTTTCAATTTCTCATTCAATAGATACTTTCTTTGTGTACCGAGTCCTATGCGGGTTACATTTCTCCACGTAAATCCTTCAACATAACTTCATCCATGAGAACCACTTTATCCTTCATGGGACAATCCCTCGTGAACGTCCTTCCAAATTTGATGAAATCCTAGATAAAAAAGATATTATTTAATGAGATTCTATTTCCACATAAATAGGTTGTATTAGTGATTCTTATATAGGAAAAGATACGAACAAAATCTGCTAATCTAATATTTACCAAATCTTCAATCTATCCTCAACCACCTATTGATCCTCTTATGGTTGCGAACCAGAAGCCTTCCAGGGAACTGCCACTACAAACTTCAAGCCACACATGAACCATTTTTTATACTTGGTCTGCGTGCTACCTTCTCCTCTGTAGTTGACCTCCTCCGTTGACATCAATCCAACTGCATACCTCATTGCTTACCTCGTCGAACCGTTCTCAATTTCACGAACCACACCGACATACCATTCTCGATTCATGGTGCGTGGTTATGTAGTCTTCCAAAACATGGTACACGATCCATGTACCGGGATGAATACCAATGATAGATAAATGGGAATTGTATTCACTACATGATTATTTTAGCATAGAAAATCATGGTGCTATTTCGGCAGCATAATGACGTAAAATAGAAATTTGTAAAATGGGTTGATGATAGAGAAAGGGTTCCCTCATAATTTATTAAAGAATTTTAATGTAAATAGATCATGTAAAATAATATTCCATCATATGAAAAGAAATTATGTTTCATAATATAAAATAAATGCTTTAATGGAAATTTGAGGAGAGAAAACCATTATGGAATTTTGGCATGGTAACGGGTGTATTCGGGAGGGATTAATGTGAGACAAAGGGGATCTAATCATTCAAACATAACATGTGAAGTATGGGAAGGTTAAAAAACACACCCTATCATTTATATTTTCAAATAAAATAGTGTATCAATATAAGGAATCTTGGATAAAATCAGAAAGGAAGGAAAGTGAGGATCCCTTACATGGATGTGTGATCCCAAAGGCTTGGGAGAGGCTTTTTGAGAGATTGGGGGTGCCTTTGGAAGAGTCATGGGAGTATTGTTCAGAGTTTTGTTGAGATCCAAATGGTTTTAGAGAATAGGAATGGTATATTGGGGGGGTTTATATAGGAATGTAGGGGGAATGTTTTTTCTTTATGTTTTGTACATTAAAAACTAAAATATTCCAAACCAAAAATCAACTCATGGTATTTTCCCATGGTTACTGGTCGAGGGGAGTGGGAAAAATTATTTTATAAATCTAGGGTATTAATACATAAAATATTTTCCTTGATTTTTCATAGGTGAGTCACACTCTCAAAGAAATGAATTTAAAATCATAACATACATCATACAATTTGGAGGATTCACTAATGAATTTATAAAATAAGTCAAATAAATCTAGAATCAAATTATTTTAATGTTATAAAATATAATTGGTAGATGTACCATTTTTTAGTATTTATTCCATTACTATTTGTAATTATGATATCACAAAACACATTATATAGTTATTCGATATTTAATTTTTTTCCCAAAAATTCGACTGTCTCAGAAAATTATTAAAGAATCACTATTAGAAAATTTCAATGTCCTAATTTCAAAAATAATATTAATATTATATATATATATATATATATATATTCTACATATTTGAATTTTCACTTGTATAATGAAAAATCATATTTATTTAAAATTCACGTGTTTTAACAAAAACTATTTTTGAATATTATTAAAAATTACATTTGACATCATAAAAATTATATGCCAAATTATATTTAATAAAATTAATTTAATAATTAAATTTAATTAAAATAAAATTTATTTTAAAAAACAGATCATTTCACCAAAATAAATTTATTAATTTAATTCAAATATTATCCAAAAAATACTATTTGTGCATTAAAATTCCTTTATAATGTAACATTTATTGAATGAATGAATAGATATTTTTTTATACAGAAAATAATTTATATAATCACGATGATATTGTCTTGATACATATCCCTTTGTTACATAATCATATTCTATAAGATTAATTTGTACGATGGTTGGTCATTCATGGGGTCATTCTGTGATCATGGTTTGGTTCGTGATATTGAGGAGCTTGATCATTTTATAAAAACAATTTCGATCATTCTTAATTTACTGGATCATGGTTTGGTCTTGTTCTAGGAAAAATCCCAAAAATGCTATCTCCCTTAAATAATCTGATTATTTGGATTGAAAGGGAATGATCATACTAGTCATATCCATTACTTCATTTGTCTGTGTCAAACTGATTTTTTAAATCCCTATATTTATACAAGTCATTTGATCATTGTTCGACAACTATATTATCAATAGTGAGGATACTAAATGGTAATTTAATTCTAATTGGGTATAATAATTAATTAAAATATTTAATGTGTTATCTATATCCATGCAACATTTAATTAAAAAGTGATATTTTGTTTATAAATTTTCGGGTCATTACATTTGAAGCTTGTCAATGATTTTTATCCTTGAAAAATATCTATAGATACATTTTTTTCATCTATAATTCCATTATATTTATCATTTCATGTTATTTAGAGTTTAATTTTTCATTTCATTTATTTTCTTAAATTATATTTTTTACATAATACATAAATCCTAAAAAATAATTATCTCATATGTGATCAAGATTACGTAGGAGAGAATAGTGAGAAGGCTCCTAAATTTAGACGACATTGGCTATCCATTATGCAGCACTAGGAAAATATATAATTTTTCTTACCATTGCATATAATAGGCTTGAATCATATCAATTGGTTTTTAATTATGTATATGAGATTTATCATAACAATGTTTTTATAAGAATATAAATTATTAATAATAGTGGGAAACATAATAATAAAAAAAGAGTACCATGAATCAATATTATATTTTATTTAAAAGTGAACCTTTCCTGAGATGATTAGTAGGACATATGGGATAGTTAATGTATACTTTATTTGATTAAGGGTTCAATTTAAATGTAGTTTTACATGAATTTAGTGAATTTTGAATAATGATTTCATCCATCACTTTTTTCCACAAAGATTTAATTTTTAAATCATTTCCTAACCACCTTATGCCACATAAACATTAGAATCTAAATAAAAAATCAATCTTGATTTTTATTGTTCAAAATCTATGTAGATATTGATTAAACATGAAATAATATTGATATAATACACATGATTATGATTGATCATAACCCTATTAATAATATTCTTGATTGATGAGTGAAATCATTTATAGTGAGGTAAACCATTCAAGGAATGAGTATTTAATAAAAGGTGAAATAATATTAGTCAAACAGAAAAATCTTTTTAAAATTATAATATTAAAGAAAGATAGATTTTAAAAATTATTTTTTATTCATTTTTTCCTTTAAAATCATTATTTATAAATTAGAATTTATGAGAATGGATTTTATAATCTCCCTTAGGGAGTATGGACCCTTTTTCTATTGTTTTTTACTTGATAAATACAAAATGATTATGTGTGGGGCCATTTTTGACTCACTTATCTATTTATCCAATCCTTAATAGTATTTTGATACATATTATTCATTTTTTATATTGTTTTCTATTATATTTAGTAATGTCATGATATTTTATTAAATTATGATTTATGTTTTTTATATTTGGTGGACAGAAGAAAATATAGATGATTTTTTTTGTTGACATTGGATTTTTGTCTAAGAGGGACGAAAAAACAGCATTAAAAATGAAATCTATCTACCACCTAGCAAAACCAGCAACCTAACCATCCATGAATGGCCAAGAAAACAATATATCACACCATTATAGACTAAATTGGTTGAAAGGTACATGGGATACAATGATGGGAGTAGCCCATGCAACATGTGGGTCCATCCCCATAAGGGTCGGATGTTATGATTCACCCCATGTGTCGTTGTGAGGTGTAGTGGCACTCATCCCTATAAATTATGATCTATTTATATGTGGAATGAGTTACCATATAATATAGATATTTCTCAACCAAATTTATATTTGGGGAGATAAGGAAGCATTATACTACTCGAACATACTTAAACAATCTCTTCCTACTTCACAGATGATACTCATCCCTCAAACATTTCTATCACTACTACATTGTTATTCATATTCTCCAACCACTACCCTCACACGTGATTCAAAACCTAATGACATATGCGTGATACTAAACAAAACCATTAATACCACTTTAAAAATAAACATACCAATCCACACCATGGAATCCTCGACGGTTTGTTAGTTACAGATATTGAATTTTCCTGACATGGTGTTGTGGTTAGTTTTTAACACTATTCAATTTGTTCAGTGATTTTTTTGTAGAATTCAATCTGTGAACCCAACATAGATACAAAATATTGAGTTTTAGTAGAAAAACATCTTTATTCCACAATGTAAAAATTGTACTTACATGTGACACAAATGAGAATGTCCTTGAAATGGAAAGAAATATTTTTGGTACACCTTCACATGATCTTGCACATGAACCCTACATGGGAACACTTCACGTGACCTGTACATGGAACACATTAATGGGAAACCTTCACGGGATAGCTACATGTGACCCCAAAATTGGAAAAATTCACAAGAGATCACCATGGGATACCTTCATAAGTACCAATGAAGGAAAACTAGATTAGAAAACTGTGTGGGACACCTGCATGGGATACCTGCACCATGGACATGTTTGCTAACAATCCATCAAGTAATGTTACATATTTTCCTATAAAAATCACACCATGGATCCTAATGTTCAATACATAAAAACAAGATGAATCCCCTAATTTCTAGTTTGGAACATCTTCACCAACTTCCTCCAAAACATCTTATATAGCACCAAAAAACCATTGAGTTGAGATAATTAAGGGTATAAGTGAGATAAATGTCTTTATGGGGTTTGAAACACAAGGAACCTACATGAGGACCCATTATTCCATATTTATTGACCAACTATGTGAGGTTCCTTTTGTAATCATAGATCTACACTAGCCCCATCAAGTGACACCTATAGAGACATCTTATTATAAAATTATAGCCTCTCCCATGTAATGTTTCCTTCATTTTACATTTTCCAAGGAATATATGGCTTGTTCATTCCCATGTCTACATTGCATAAAATAAATCATGTTCTTACTAGGTCCTATGTGAAGGCATTTTCTCTCTAAACTATGACCCATGTAAACCCCTAATTAAGAACTCATTCAAAAAAATGGGTTGGCCACTCTTCCTTTGGCTACCTTCCCAAAGAGGTAAAAAAATTGAAACCTCCAATGAAGCCTTCAACCTTGAAAAATCTATGAAAGAGGAAGACCAATTTGTATTATTTTAATGAATTAATTCATATTATTAATTTTTTAACAAAATTTCCCTACTTGATGATTAGGTTCCTCAGGGTTCATGTGTAGAATAATTCATTCAGTCATGAGGACACCAAAAATAGGGATAATATCAGGGATCCTTTTTTTTTAACACAGAGTCTATGATAGTGTTCGTCCCTTTTAGTCTTTATTACTTGGGACCACCTATTTCTTGAAGGGTGTGTAAGGATTACTCTTTCATTTCCATAAAACATGGAATTATATCATCCTCATAATATTTTATTGAATCCCATCTAGATTAATATTATTGGAATTATAGTAGGACCACTCTGGATTCATTCATTCCATATCCAATATGCCTGGGTACAATAGGATAGAAGATCCCCTCACGACCTCTTCTACCTCTCTCAAAACCCCATCATATTACACAACAGAAAAGAGGATCATGTAGGTTTATAGATTGTTTGCTCCATGTTTTCATGAATTTAAGAAGGATTTCTATTCTCTTAGAGGTTAGTTGTCATCATGAATTGCACACAATAACATCTCAATTGGGAATCCTTCCCATATATTTCCCAAAATATTTCTATAGGAGGTCATACTCTTGATCCTCTTACCATTATTAGGTCTTATCTAGATGCAACATAAGATGTGACTATCCCAATTAAAACACATAAAATGAGTCGTGAAAATTTAGGACCCTTTGTCTTTGTATTTGGGCTATGGTATTTATCCATCAGTTGAAATAATATCTTATATGGTTTAACATATTCACTGATTCCTTTTATTTTTTAACAGAGCCTGACTCATGTGGGAATAGTGGATAGTGAATATAACGATATATACATGATTTCATACATAATGGTTTCCTTGATATTTAGGCCATGAAATATTGAACTAAGATAACATTGATTCGTAAGTTATTTCAAATACATAGAATGCCCTTAGTAATCATGAGATCAATAAGTAATCTTCCTCATTAATAATCCTTAAAAACCAACCTTTGGTCCTCTTATTTTTGAATAATCTCCAAACACATCAGCATACTCGAACTTGGGTATCCACCTCAGGTGTAAGCCCAGATAAATCTCACAGATCAACAGGATTATAGACATCCATCATTTTACTTTTCACTAGGTAACTCTACCCAGGAATTATCCGCTTTTTAATCCATTCAAAGGGACATACTCATGTACGAGACAATATCGAGGGACAATATAGGCATGGGTCTTAATAACCAAACTATGTGGGATCTGATTCCAATCAAAATTGGATCAGTAGGAATCCTCTACAAGGTTAAAGCACAACAACACAAAATTAAACCTAATTCTATCTGAGCCACATTCCAAGTAAGGAATTCTTCATCCTAGGAATCCATATCCTATATAGGTTCCCTATGCCACTACATAATAAGTTCAATACAAAAAATTGGAATGGCATCATTCACTAATACTTTCTCGATGCATAACCAAAACTCCATAATTCCATCCGCATCAAAGTATCATAAATTATAGGATGATCCCTTTAAAGATGCACCAAACTATGTATGTTATAATTCATTTTAAAAGGAAATGTAGAAAGTCAATTCATGGGTTATATCCAGACATAAAAATAACTCACCTCTCCCTGGAAGAATATACACACCAGGGAGACCCAACGTGTGTCTTGAAAACCGGCATCATCATCATATTGATCAATAACTCTCTAACCAATACATTAGATGATTCCATATTTGGAAAACCATGGATATATAAATATTATTATACAATCAAATACATGATGATAATTTATTTTAAACTAATGGGTTATCCAAATAATAATATTTAATTAATGAAGTTTTCATTAAAATATCCTAAATCTATAAGAGATTCCTGGAGTAAGAAAAAATTATCCCCAAATGGGTGTGATGGGCTTGAAATCCCATCCTATTTTCCATGGTTTTTTCTTATGTATCACTTCAAAATCAGTCCAATGTGTGACTTAATTTAGAGAGTCTGTCCCTCAGTGATATTGAACTTTTTTTTTATTTTTAGTTCCATGAATAAAACCCTTTGTATGCGATTTCAAAATAATGTTACTTATGTGAATTATTGTAAAATAAATCATTATGCCAACCAATATCCGTCAGAAAAAATGGTGAAACTGATATGAATCCTTCACATAGTTGATGGAATCACCCATTTGTCATGGGATATTTAATTTCATGATGGAAGAGGGTAACCACGAAAATCAATCATGCATTTTTTAAAATGAGATTCATTTTTGATGTGGATTTATAGTTTTTGTTTGTTAATGTCTAGGAACATCCACTCTGAACTCCATTTAATCCAATGGTATCCTTCCAGCATCTACAAACACATGACTTGGTTATTGTTCATGAAATGTCATCATCCATGAAGGTAAATAAATCACCATCCATGAATCTTCAATTCAAGGTCTTAAAAGCACTAGGATTGGAGTACAATTATAATGGTACTATCCTGGCATTGGAGGCTACCCAAAATTCCATCCAACTCATGAAGCACCATTATTCATCTAATTTCTGAAGGCCATTGGTTCGGATAATGAAAAAAATAAAAACCATATACCACTTTTTTGGGAGCCTATCCTCTGAACATGACAACCAATCCCTCTATTATATTACAGAGGTGTATGAAGAGTATATAGAAAACCTAATCCATTAGGATAATGGGTCATTCTAATGGTAAAAATTTAGTAATCATTTAACCTAAAGATAAACATCACTGATCCCTCATCATGATGATCATGTCATCATTTGTAGTCTGTAAAAATTATTCTAGACATGAGAATGTGAGATATACTAATGGGAGTTGTAACCGGCCTATACGGTGTAGTACCAAACACATTCCCCATCTGAATAAAGTCATAAATAAGTTTTTGGGGCAAAATGGATAAGTAACATACACCCAATTTCTATAATTTGTCATGATTGAAGACTCACCTTGCAGACTGCATGGAACATTCCATTACATATCTGGTGGAACACCATGAGAAGAAACAAACACTAACCTGTACTCATAAATCCTACTACAATACACATGTGGCAGTGAATAAAGCAGATTATTACCATTATTACTATGAAAAAATATAGGAACACACGCCATCCAATATTAATCATTCCTACCATCTGTTTCATATGGATGAACTTGGAGAAGTCAGTCAGTAGATCACAGAGATGAATATGGGATAGTAACAATTCCATTCCCCCACATAAATAAGTAATA
>CAUJRU010004634.1:0-13884 GCA_963277665.1 Viscum album | reverse complement strand
GATTGTGTGCATTGATACGGTTTCCATTTCTTCCACTAGGCTCCATTTCTAAACAATGTCATAAACTAGATCTGTTTATGAATCAAAATACATAATCCCATACTTATAAAACACTTAACATAAATTGAACTATTTATGGATATAATCCATAATCATAAAAATGTTTTCTTTGAGGAAGTATATACTCATAAACCCTTCATAATGATTTGTAAAGAAAATGAGGGTTATCCTAAGCATATCCCCCGGGAGTGTCGTAACAAAGAGTGCAACAAGGCCCGTTGTCGTGCACCAGTTCCCGTTCGAGTCTAGCTCAAAGCGGTGTTTTCGGGTTTTACCCCTAGATACATCTATCCCAGAGCCGCCTCTACCTGCTCGTATCCAAACAGGGATGTATTGCTCGGAAAACTCACAAAATCACTACAATACCAAAATTCTAGGAAGTTCTTCTATACTAATCCTCAAAGTTCATCTTAGGTCTACGTGCTCTAATCAGAGTTTATCTAAATCTAGCTTCCAAGGATTGTACTAAACTTCCTCTGATACCAACTGTAACGCCCCGACCCTAGTTACCCAGAGTCGGTGCATTATTACATAACTTTGGCATGATCACAATAAAGGTCAAATATTGAAAGACCAATTGTTTTAGTATCCTTGGAAACACTAGATATATTCATAAGTCTTACATTACATCATAAAATGAAAAACTACTACAACAACATATTGTCTCCATAATCCACACTCATATCCCCACATAATATCCCTGTAGGTCATTCATAATTTACTTCTTCACTTCCTGGGAAAAATGAAACATAGAAAAGGGGTGAGCTCAAATGCCCTGTAAGGATAACAATATAGCGGGAACTTTCATAAATAAGAATAAACATTAAAGGCAATGTATACTAAAAAAAAGCCTTTCAAACTTGAAATTTCAACATAGTATGGCATAAATAAAATGAAATAATTCCATTTACTTATTCACATGGATATTCTACTAATCGAATAATCACATGCAAATACAATAACCACTTTCATAATGATGGAATGCATAATACCATACTATCATAACCACATAGCCCAGGCCTTGTGCCAAGACTATAAATAACAATTTTACAAGGCCTTGTTCCAAGACACTAGTTTGTCTCATGAGACCTACCAATGCATCGATGAGCTATAGCGGGCTCCACCCGTCACATATTAAGTCCAATGCATTCCCATATAAAAATGTTTAAACATAACATAATCATTCATATTAAAATTAGCATACGAAATGTCAATAGTTTCACCATAAACCATGAATGGTATAAAAATAGCACATCCACAATCAAACATATCACAAAACATTCAATACAATATAGAAGTTTTGTATCATAATAAATCAACTTCAAATAAGCGTAAAATCCATCAAAGGATGTTGACATAGATGAAATCAAAACTCTTTTAAGAGAAATATCTCTTTCTATTTTGAAATAATTTAAGAGTCATATATTTATAAAATAAAACATTTTCTTTGAAAATATTCTTATAAGATTGTAAGGGAAGCTTCGACGATTTTATAACGGCGGAAAATAACCGCACCCGCCGTATAAGTTAAAAAAACATTCTTACCTTAATTCTGTCGAAAAGGTTTAAAAGCACCTTGTTTGGAAAAAACGACGGAAAGATTCCTTTATAAACCTCTTATAAAAAGTCAATCAAGGGTATAAATGACTTTAACCCATATTCTAGTAAATAGTAAAAAAATTTTGAAATACATTTTGAAGAAACATGGATGTGGATGATAAAGAGATCCCAGTAGATAATTACGTATAGAAAACCTCGGATAATGAAGAGATTGTGAAATAACACTTACCTTGTACTTTTCCTTGGTTGGGGTAGGTTAACCTCCTGTATAATGGTGAAATAATTGTTATTAAATTATACAAGAATCATATATATTAATATCATATCATATATTATCTTTTAACATTGATTTGTTAATAATATCTTAGAATTATCGTCGTTTCGGGTGTTAACTTACTCGTTTTATTTTATATGTTTTGTTACATAAGCCGTGTTTGTTGTATCTTATATATATCCAGAATTATATAAAGTCCTTAAACATCATTTTTTTAAATCATTAAATGATAAATATGCTTGAATGGATACGATGGAGAATGAATCTCATCGCGTTCGTGGAGACGGTAGTCCGTACGTACGCACGAGCGACAATATCATTATTTTGATATTAAAATAATATATAAATGGATGGTATATCATATATAAAGAATCATTAACATGTTATATTTATTATTTACATGAGTTACACATCATTATTATACCCATCCAAATAATATTTTATTGAATAACAATTACACCAGGACGTGGAGACGGTAACCCGTACGTACGCACGTATGGTGACATGTTATTCAAAGGGTGGATAGAATACTGAATATGGTTGTACCATATTTACTATAAAAACACAATATATATATGTTACTGGAGTTATTATTTTATAATGGTAACAAAAAAGGAAGAAGAAGTGGAAGAAGAAGGGAACTTGGAAAAGGGTGGTGAAATCATTACCTCTTCTTCGGTTTCTTCCTTTTGATTTGATCAAAATGGCTCCTTAGGTTGTCTTTCTGATCAAACTAATGACTCTAGGTTGTATTGAGGGATGTTGGTAGAGTATTTGGGCAGAGTTTGGCCGAACCAAAAGGCTTTTAAGGTGTAAAGAAATGATAAGGAGGAGTGCCCTTTTATAAGAGGGGTGAGGGCCACCTTTGGAAAAACTAGAAATATTAATTTATAATAAGTTCATATTCGGTTCCTAATGGCTCCAAAGTTTATTATTCAAAGGTTAAGGTGGGGATAGGTCGAAAAAAACTCAACCAATAGAATTTAGACTGGTTTGGGTACTTATATTAACCTTATCTTTAAGTATTAACTCTAAGTTAATTAGTTTCACTTTTACAATGTCTCTTTGTATTTTTATATAATATGGTTAATAAACATACTATATACATCCAAGAGACCCCAAAGTGGTTATTTAATGATTAACCTATCATTATATAAGTCTCTTGGCCGAACCTTAGATTTTTAGGAATTTAATATCAATTAATAATATAATATTGGTTTTAATAACTCTTTTATGTCAATGTTGACACTATTCAATAGTTGATTTTTGTGAAACTCATAACAGATTTATTACTTTAAAAAAAGTCAATTAAATCAATACTAATATATCATATTATCCAATAAAATTAGTTTAATTCATTAAATATTTCATATTCTATTTATTTGGGTATTTATAATATCAATTATTTTAATTTTTCACTATTATAGTAATTAATTCATCATCATTGTGTCATAAATAAATTAAATTATTTAATATATAAAAATTAAAAATAAAATATCAATATGTAGGAAATCTTTTTATCTTTCTAATGAATATTTATAATCTAAAATCCAACATATATAACCCTATGTAAAAATTGTTTTTCTAAAAGATATATTCTTGTGTCATTTTTGTATTCATTTTAACTTAATTAAAATAAAGTGTCCCTATCACCTACAAGTGGCACCACGGGGTCCCAAAATCGACCCAAAGATGCCTATGGTCGAACATGTGTCAACCAATAAGGCTAGGACACGTTTTAGGGTAATTTAGTATTATTATAATATTATTTTTTAACCCATATTTACCGGATTTACCCTTAACCATGGTAAATAAAATATTTACCGCAGTAATTATTCAAAATGTCTAAAAATAATACTTACCTACTTACACAATTTTAACATCCTGATTCCAAATATGAAATCCATTTTTCTAAATTCAGAACACAGAAGTGGCAGAAATTAATTTAAAATTAATTCCCACTGCCAAAACAAAAAGCGTGTTTTTAAGAGATAATAACTATCAAAAGATTGACACTTGTTTATGTTCGGTTTAATTGTAAAATTATGTCCAATGACCAAAATTATTTTAAATGGTAAAAATATATTCTAAATATACTTTAAAACCACTCAAATTTATAATTTATCACTATTAATTATTTTGATTAAAAAAGTTGTTTTTAATTAAAATTTTGTAATTTTCACTATTCATCAAAATATTAAAGTTATCTGAAAAGTACCAAAATTTCACCTTAGGCTAAATTAGATATTCCGAATCCAAAAATGAAGTCCATTTTGAAATAAAAAATATATATAATTTCAAAAATTAGGTATTACCATTCATAACGGCTAGTTTAATTGGTTATGGTGTGTTAGAACTCGGTGTTGCGTACAACACACGCTATCACATTATTCAAAGAGAAGCATACCGTAGAAGCTTGGGGTGTTACATTCTCCCCTCTTTCAAATAATTTCGTCCTCAAAATTTCTAGAATAATTATCACATGAAAAGACTCGGGTGGTTCTTCATCATAAGTTCATCGGGTTCCCACGTTGCCTCTTCCATCTTATGGTTTCTCCACAAAACTTTTACCAGACGCGTCGTCCGGTTTCTCAGAACTTGTTCTCTCGTATCAAGAATCTTGACGAGATCTCCACAATAAGACAGCTTATGTTCCAGTTCTAAATCTTCATAGGTGAGTACATGCGTTGGGTTAGGCATGTATTTCCTCAACAGAGATACGTGGAACACATCGTGAACTTTGGAGAGACTTGGCGGCATTGCCAATCGGTAAGCCACAGCCCCAATTCGTTCTAGAATTTCGAAAGGTCCTATGTACCTGGGACTCAATTTAACTTTCTTACCAAAACGTATGACTCCCTTCTATGGAGATACCTTCAGGAAAACATGATCACCAACTTGAAATTCCAAATCCTTCCTTCGATTATCGGCATAGCTATTCTGCCTACTTTGAGCTGCTTTGATGTGATTTTGGATTACCTTCACCTTTTCCACCGTTTCCTCCACCATTTCTGGGCCTACAAGTTTTCTTTCACCAACGTCATCCCAACAGGTTGGTGTAAGACATCTCTTTCCGTATAACTCTTCATATGGTGCCATCTGAATACTCGAATAGAAGCTATTGTTATAGGAAAATTCTACCAGAGGTAAATATTGATCCCACATGCCCTGAAAGTCAAGTGAGCAAGATCTCAACATGTCTTATAAGGTCTGAATAGTCCGTTCTGATTGTCCGTCTGTCTGAGGGTGGTAAGCAGTGCTCAAATGAAGTTCAGTATCCAGTGATTTCTGAATACTTTTCCAAAATCTTGAAGTAAAACGGGGATCACGATCAGAAGCAATCGATAGGGGTACTCCATGAAGTCTCACAACTTCATTAATATATAGTCTTTCTAGACATTCCAGGGGTAGATCTTCTCTTATAGCAAGAAAATTTAATGACTTGGTAAGACGATCAACAATAACCCAAATTGCATCGTTCCTTCTAGGAGTCTTTGGTAGCCCCATGACAAAGTCCATCGTAATATTTTCCCATTTCCATTCCGGTATGGGAAGAGGTTGCATGACTCCTCCAGGCTGTTGCCTTCCAGCTTTCACTTGTTGACAAACCATACATCTTTATTCAAAATCAGCAATCTACCTCTTCATGTTGTCCCACAAAAAATTTTCCTTCAAATCTCTATACATTTTGGTTCTCCCAGGGTGTATAGAAAAATTGGAAATATGAGCATCATCCAGCAATTCCCTTTTTAGATCAGGTAAATCAGGAACACAAAGTCTCTTCCCGAATTTCAAAATTCCATCTTCATACACAATGTATCTCAATATCCCATCATTCATAGCTTTAATCTTCTTTTGAAATTCTTCATCATCGGTCTGAGAACTCTTAATCCTTTCGAGTAATCATGGTTTGGCAACCATTTGAAAAACAATTGATGTTTCTCCTTCCCTGGTTATTCCCATGTCCATATTCACTAGATCCATGAAAATTGGATCCCTTTCAATTCTCATATTGTTCAAAACTCCATGGTCTTTTCTACTCAAAGCATCTGCCACCTTGTTTTCTTTCCCCGGGTGGTAGTGTATCGTACAATCATAATCATTGAGTAATTCAAGCCATCTCCTTTGCCTCATGTTGAGTTCTTTTTGTGAGAAAATATACTTCAAACTCTTGTGATCAGTATAAATCTCACATTTTTCACCATAGAGGTAGTGCCTCCATAACTTCAAAGCAAAGATCATAGCTGCTAACTCGAGATCATGAGTAGGATAGTTTTCTCATTAATTTTCAATAGTCGTGATGCATAGGCAATAACTCTATCACTCTGCATAAGGACACAACCAAGTCCTTTCTTTGATGCATCACTATAAATAACGAACCCATCATTCCCCGATGGTAGAGTCAATATAGGAGCATTGACTAATCTTCTCTTCAGTTCTTCGAAACATTCTTCACACTCTTTTGTCCAAAAAAATTTAACCCCTTTACGTGTGAGCTTCGTTAATGGGTTAGCCAATTGGGCAAAATTCTGGACGAAACATCGATAATAACCTGCCAAACCAATAAAACTACGTACCTCAGTTATACTCGTAGGTGTTGGCCATTATTGGAATGCCTTGGTCTTAGAAGGATCAACATAGATTCCATCTTTATAGACAATATGGCCAAGAAAAGAAATCTCATGGAGCCCGAATTCACACTTGCTAAACTTTCCATATAATTCATGCCTCCTCAGAGTCTTCAAGATAATGCGCAAGTGATTTTCATGATCTTCGTAGGTTTTGGAGTATACCAAGATATCATCAATAAATACCACCACAAATTCATCGAGATACTCCTTAAAAAATCTATTCATCAGATCCATGAATACAGAGGGTGCATTAGTCAATCCAAAAGGCATTACAGTAAACTTGTAATGCCCGTACCTGGTTCAAAATGCTGTCTTCGGAATGTCTTCCTTCTTCACACACAACTGATGGTATCCAGATCGAAGGTCAATCGTTGAAAAGTATTGAGCTCCATGCAGTTGGTCAAATAAATCATCAATACGAGGTAGGGGATACTTTTTCTTTATCGTTATAGCATTGATCTCCCTGTAGTCAATACATAACCTCATAGATCCATCATTCTTTTTAACAAAAAGAACAGGGGCTCCCCATTGAGAAACACTAGGGAAAATAAATCCTTTATTACTCAACTCATATAGTTGTTTCTTTAGTTCGACTAACTCTACAGTGGCCATTCTATAAGGGGTCTTCGATATAGGCCTTGATCCAGGAATTAAATCAATCAAAAACTCAACTTCTCGTTCTGGAGGATGTCCAGGTAAATCTTCCGGAAATACATCTACAAATTCTTTCACAACAGGTACATCCTCTATTTGAACATTCATTTCCTCACCCATAGTCATTTCATTCTCTTCCTCCCCAATAATTGAATTAAGTTGAGCTACTGGGGGTGGATCTAAATAAGAATTAGGTGGTGACGATTCTGCTCTAAAGATAAGGTGTTCCTTATCATTATCATCAAGAATCGTAACCTCTTTCTTCTTACAATAAATCTTCGCATCATAGTCTTAAAGCCGGTCCATACCGAGGATTATATCAAACTCAATCATATGTATGACGATGAGATCAGCAGATAAAGAACATTTATGTGCTCTAATGGAGACTGATTCACAAAACTTTGTTGCAATGATACTTCCCTTAGGGGTTTTAACTGACAACTCCCTTATTAAATCAAATTGGAAATATCTAATTTTCTTAGAAAAATGGGAAGATATGAAACAATGCGATGATCCAAAATCAAATAATGCATTTGCTAAACTTGAGGAAACCATTAAATTACCTGCCACCACGTCTTTTGGAGCTTCTACATCAGCAGTAGTGATAGCATAAGCCTGGCCTTGATCCCTTGGCCTTTTCTGAGGTAAGTTCTCCTGACGCTTAGGACATTCATTTACATAATTCCCCATCTCCCTGCAATTGTAGCACTGAACATTGGCAGATTCCTTCTTCCTCTTGCAATCACGAGCTTGGTGGCGTTTTCACCACACTTGTAACAGACTCCCATTCCCTTCAATCATGTACCAGGATGTTTCTTCCCACATTTACCACAGGATGGATATTCAACATTTCTCTTCTTCCCCTTATTTCCATTCCCAGATTGATCAGCAGGTCTCTTCTTCTCTTGCTTTGCTTTAAAGTCATAAGACTTAGAGAATTCATTTTCAGTCTTGATAGCACATGAGACAATGTCTTCATACGATGAAAAGGATTGTGAGACTAATGCTCGACGAATAAATGGTTTTAACCCATCAAAGAAACGATCAATCTTACTTCTTGGGTTACGTATATAATCTCCAGCATACCTTTCTAACCTTGTAAAATTAGCCTTATACTTTGCGACATTCTCATCCTCCTTATTTGTCAGACTCAGAAATTTCTTTTCCATATCTGCTCGATGGTCACGAGGAAAGTATTTTTCTAAAAACAGATCTTTGAACTCCCTCCATTCCATATTTTATACTTTATCATCTTCCTTCATGTTTTGAATCAATGACCACCATTGATCAGCATCTCTAGTGAGGTGGTAAACTGCCATGATAACTTTTTCTCTTTCACTGCTCCCCAAAGCCTGAAATATTTTCTCTAGGGAATTTATCCATTGCTCAGCTACTAAGGGATTTGTACTCCCATTGAACATTGGTGGTTGTTTCCTCATGAATCGATCTAACATTGATCCTCCACGCTGTGGATCAGGGTGCTCCATACGGGTATGGTTATTATTCATAACCTGATTAAGTTGTCCCAGTAAGGTGATTAGCTGATCGGCACCAGTTGCATCACCAGCTCCACTATAATTATCTTGAGCAGGAGGGAAATTCCTACACGGAGTGCGTGCATTGATACGGTTTGAATTTCATCCACTCGGCGCCATTTCTAAACAATGGCATAAACTAGATCAGTTTATGAATCAAAATACATAATCCCATACATATAAAACACTTAACATAAATTGAACTATTTATGAATATAATCCATAATCATAAAAATGATTTCTTT
The DNA here is from genome assembly GCA_963277665.1 of Viscum album. Taxonomy (NCBI): domain Eukaryota; kingdom Viridiplantae; phylum Streptophyta; class Magnoliopsida; order Santalales; family Viscaceae; genus Viscum; species Viscum album. The sequence continues at coordinate 4,925 of CAUJRU010004634.1, read as the reverse complement.
GAGGAAGTATATACTCATAAACCCTTCATAATGATTTGTAATGAAAATGAGAGTTATCCTAAGCATATCCCCTGGGAGTGTCATAACCAAGATTGCAACAAGGCCTGTTGTCATGCACCAGTTCCCATTCGAGTCTAGCTCAAAGCGGTGTTTTCGGATTTTACCCCTAGATACATCTGTTCCAGAGCCGCCTCTACCTGCTCGTGTCCAGACAGGGATGTATTGCTCGGAAAACTCACAAAATCTCTACAATACCAAAATTCTAGGAAGTTCTTCTATACTAATCCACAAAGTTCATCTTAGGACTACGTGCTCTAATCAGAGTTTATCTAAATCTAGCTTCCAAGGTTTGTACTAAACTTCCTCTGATACCAACTGTAACGCCCCGACCCTAGTTACCCAGAGTCAGTGCATTATTACATAACATTGGCATGATCAGAAGAAAGATCAAATATCGAAAGACCGATTGGTTTAGTAGCCTTGGAAACAATAGATATATTCATAAGTCTTACATTACATCATAAAATGAAAAACTACTACAACAACATGTTGTCTCCATAATCCACACTCATATCCCCACATAATATCCCTGCAGGTCATTCATAATTTACTTCTTCACTTCCTGGGAAAAATGAAACATAGAAAAGGGGTGAGCTCAAATGCCCAGTAAGGATAACAATATAGCGGGAACTTTCATAAATAAGAATAAACATTTAAGTCAATGTATACTAAAACAAAAGCCTTTAAAACTTGAACATTCAACATAGTATGGCATAAATAAAATGAAATAATTCCATTTACTTATTCACATGGATATTCTACTAATCGAATAATCACATGCAAAAACAATAACCACTTTCATAATGATGGAATGCATAATGCCAGACTATCATAACCACATAGCCCATGCCTCGCTCCAACACTATAAATAAGATTTTTCCAAGGCCTTGTTCCAAGATACTAGTTTGTCTCATGTTACTTACCGATGCATCGAGGAGCTATAGCGGGCTCCACCCATCACATATTAAGTCCAATGCATTCCCATATGAAAAGGTTTAAACCTAACATAAACATTCGTTTTAAAATTTGCATACGAAATGTCAATACTTTCACCATAAACCATGAATGGTATAAAAATAGCACATCCACAGTAAAAAATATCACAAAACCTTCAATACAATATAGAAGTTTTGTGTCATAATAAATCAACTTCAAATAAGCGTAAAATCCATCAAAGGATGTTGACATAGATGAAATCAAAACTATTTTTACAGAAATATCTCTTTCTATATTGAAATCATTTAAGAGTCATATATTTATAAAATAAAACATTTTCTTTGAAAATATTCTTATAATCTTGTAAGGGAAGCTTCGACGATTTTATAACGGCGGAAAATAACTGCACCCGCCGTATAAGTTAAAAAAACATTCTTACCTTAATTCTGTCGAAAAGGTTAAACAACACCTTGTTTGGAAAACGACGGAAAGATTCCTTTATAAACCACTTATAAAAATTCAATCAAGGGTATAAATGACTTTAACCCATATTCTAGTAAATAGTAAAAATGTTTTGAAATACATTTTGATGAAACATGGATGTGGATGATAAAGAGATCCCAGTAGATAATTACGTATAAACAACCTCGGATAATGAAGAGATTGTGAAATAACCCTTACCTTGTACTTTTCCTTGGTTGGGGAAGGTTAACCTCCTGTATAATGGGGAAATAATTGTTATTAAATTATACAAGAATCATATATATTAATATCATATCATATATTATCTTTTAACATTGATTTGTTAATAATATCTTAGAATTATCGTCGTTTCGGGTGTTAACTTACTCGTTTTATTTTATATGTTTTGTTACATATTCCGTGTTTGTTGTATCTTATATATATCCAGAATGATATAAAGTCCTTAGACATCATTTTTTTAAATCATAAAATGATAAATATGCTTGAATGGATACGACGGAGAATGAATCTCATCGCGTTCGTGGAGACGGTAGTCCGTACGTACGCACGAGCGACAATATCATTCTTTTGATATTAAAATAATATATAAATGGATGTTATATCATATATAAAGAATCATTAACATTTTATATTTATTATTTACATGAGTTACACATCATTATTATACCCATCCAAATAATATTATATTGAATAACAATTACACCACGGCGTGGAGACGGTAACCCGTACGTACGCACGTATGGTGACATGTTATTCAAAGGGTGCATAGAATACTGAATATGGTTGTACCATATTTATAATAACACCACAATATATATATGATACTGTAGTTATTATTTTATAATGGTAACAACAAAGGAAGAAGAAGTGGAAGAAGAAAGGAACTTGGAAAAGGGTGGTGAAATCATTACCTCTTCTTCGGTTTCTTCATTTTGATTTGATCAAAAGGGCTCCTTAGGTTGTCTTTCTGATCAAACTAAGGCCTATATGTTGTAGTGAAGGAAGTTGGGAGAGTATTTGGGCATATTTTGGCCGAACCAAAAGTCTTTGATGGTGTGAAGAAATGAGAAGGAGGAGTGCAATTTTATAAGAAGGGTGAGGGGCACCTTTGAAAAAACTAGAAATATTAATTTATAATAAATTCATATTCGGTTCCTAATGGCTCCAAAGTTGATTATTAAAAGTTTAAGGTGGGGATAGTTCGAAAACAACTCAACCAATAGAATTTATACAGGTTTGGGTACTTATATTAACCTTATCTTTAAGTATTAACTCTAAGTTAATTAGTTTCACTTATACAATGTCTCTTTGTATTTTTATATAATATGGTTAATAAACATACTATATACATCCAAGTGACCCCAAAGTGGTCCATTAATTATTAACCTATCATTATATAAGTCTCTTGGCCGAGCCTTAGATTTTTAAGAATTTAATATCAATTAATTATATAATATTGGTTTTAATAACTCTTTTATGTCAAATTTGACACTATTCAATAGTTTATTTTTTTGAAACTCATAACAGATTTATTACTTTAAAAAAAGTCAACTAAATCAATCCTAATATATCATATTATCCTATAAAATTAGTTTAATTCATTAAATGTTTCATATTCTATTTATTTGGGTATTTATAATAGAAAATATTTTAATTTTTCACTATTATAGTAATTAATTCATCATCATTGTGTCATAAATAAATTAAATTATTTAATATATAAAAATTATAAATAAAATATCAATATGTAGGAAATATTTTTATCTTTCTAATGAATATTTATAATCTAAAATCCAACATATATAACCCTATGTAAAAAAATTTTTTCTAAAAGATATATGCTTCTGTCATTTTTGTATTCATTTTAACTTAATTAAAATAAAGTGTCCCTATCACCTACAAGTGGCACCACGGGGTCCCAAAATCGACCCAAAGATGCCTATGGTCGAACATGTATCAACAAATAAGGCTAGGACACGTTTTAGGGTAATTTAGTATTATTATAATATTATTTTTTAACCCTTATTTACCGGATTTACCCTTAACCATGGTAAATAAAATATTTACCGCAGTAATTATTCAAAATGTCTAAAAATAAAAGTTACCTATTTACACAATTTGAACATACTGATTCCAAATATGGAATCCATTTTTCTAAATTCAGAACACAGAAGTGTCAGAAATTAATTTAAAAATAATTTCCGCTGCCAAAACAAAAAGCGTGTTTTTAATAGATAATAACTATCAAAAGATTGACACTTTTTTATGTTCGGTTTAATTGTAAAATTATGTCCAATGACCAAAATTATATTAAATGGTAAAAATATATTCTAAATATACTTTAAAACCACTCAAATTCATAATCTATCACTATTAATTATTTTGATTAAAAAAGTTGTTTTTAATTAAAATTTTGTAATTTTTACTATTCATCAAAATATTAAAGTTATCCGAAAAGTACCAAAATTTCACCTTAGGATAAATTCGATATTCCGAATCCAAAAATGAAGTCCATTTTGAAATATAAAATATATATAATTTCAAAAATTAGGTATTACCATTCATAACGGCTAGTTTAATTGGTTATGGTGTGTTAGAACTCGGTGTTGCGTACAACACACACTATCACATTATTAAAAGAGAAGCGTACCGTAGAAGCTTGGGGTGTTACAGTAATTGACTTGATTAGGCCATTGTCTAAATGATTTAAATTCATATCCCATGGTATAAGTGAAAAATTTGGATTATGTGATTTGAATGGATGAAGTGGATATTGTGAACTAATGAAACATGAGTTTTATTTTTTTTCCTTATCATTTGTTCAGTTTTAGTTTCAAAATACATTATTAAGATGTTTTTTTAAAAATTATTGTTGGAGGCCTACTGAGTTGTACTCACATACTTCATAGGCCTACAATGGGTACCCAAGAATGTTTACAGGTGGGAGGTTCATACAATAGAAACATCCCTATGATTGGGATTTAAATAGGGAATGGGTTGTGAATAGATTAGTATCCAAAATTAGAGTTAGGAACCATTTTTGGAATTATACTATTTTTCAAATTATAGGGTTTCCTCACTTTTGGAATTATAATAATTATATATAATTATTATTGTTTGTGGTGTTCGGTAGATTATCTGAGAATGGTTTGTAATGCATGTTTATGTTTTATTTTTTATTGTTTCCATTATTTCATATGTTGTATGATATGGTTTACTCTAGTAAAGAGGGTATAGACTCCTCCTGTGATCTACTAGTCCCTCTCAACTAGTCAGTAGCCTCTTGAATACGGGGATGTGTGTTTTACGTCATGTGGCATCCCAACATAGGGAATTAGTTAGTGGCATCCAAATTTTATACATTACAATGTTATAACAAAGTAATTATTTTCCATATATTAATATTTTTAAATTGAATATGGGATATTTGGGAGTGTTGGTCCTTG
>CAUJRU010004633.1:0-13889 GCA_963277665.1 Viscum album | reverse complement strand
TTTAACAAATTTATTTTATAGTTATATAATTCCGGACCCAGCCATTACATTATTAAATTCAATTATATGTTTTCCTCAAGATAAAAAAATAATCAAAAAACCCCCAATAATGTAAACAAGAATAAAAAAAATTTGAATATGTAATCGTATAATAATATACATTATTGTAATGGGTTTTATAAATGTTTCATAAAAAGATAACTAACCCATGGGAATGAAACATGTTTTAGGGATACCTCCTTAAATCATCATCATCAGAATCTGCAAAAAAAAATAATGTGGATGCTATCATTGGATCACATCCCAAAACAAAAATTACCAACATCAAATGATATTATTGTTGGTTAAAACTGCCTTTAAATGATCATGGTTTTCCTTCTAAAGGAAAATAAACAATTCTATTTGAAATAAATTATTTTTAAATAACAAATTTTCAATAAGATTAAGGAAAAAAATTTCATTCATAAGAACCTAGAAAAATTTTAGGGTAAGCTTAAAATCATGGAACAATTATCCTAGTGGAAAACTATGATGATGTAGGGGTTTCAAAATACTAATTCCAATAATTTTTTTGATAAAATTTAAAAATAACCTTTTCCGAAAATGATAAGAAAAATTTATTTAAATTATTTTTTAAAATATCAAACATGAGTAAAATGTATTTGAATGATCATTTAATATTATAAAACAATATTATTTGATAAAAGTGATATTATTTCAACAAACCTAATTTAATATCATACGAAACCATAAAGATTATGAATCTATTTTGTATTTGTGGTCTTATAAATTCTTCAACAATATTTCTTTTAGAATGATCATTAGTTAGTCCATCTTTAGAAATAATGCGAATATGAAATAAATGGGATGCAACCTAAAATCACATTTTCAAAATTCCCCAAACCATTTCTTTTCTTTTATGGTTTGAATTCCCTTATATATCTTCGATTTTCCTCTTTATTTATAGAATATTAAAAAATTCCATTAGTAAACATTGGAAAAACTTATCCAAGAACCCATAGAATATTCTATTCTGAATATCTATGAATACAACACGTTTATTAATTAACCCAAATGGCATAACTAAAAATTAATAATATAAATATGTAGAATTAAATGTAGTCCTATTAATTTCATCGTCCTTTACATTAAAATGAGGTTATCCAGACCTCATTTCTACTATTAAAAATTATTTTGATTCATAGAGCCAATCAATGAAATCATTGATATGATGAAATGGTTACTTGTTCTTAACAATTATGTTTTTCAATAATATATAATCTATGAAATGTCTCATTGAACACTCATTATTTTTTTAAAAAAAGAAAATATCACACTATAGTGATGTGATTGGTTGAATGAATCCTTTATCTAATAACTTGTACAATTTCTTAGTCAATTCTATAAGTTCAATTTTATCTATTCGATAAGGGGGTTTTGAAATTAGATTAGCATCAGGAACTAATTCAATCATAAATTATTCATCCCAATCAGGTATAATACCAAGATACTCATCGGAAAGAACAACAACATAATAATTTACAACTCACGCAACACTGATCTGAAAAGTTCATTTCCTTTCAACATTATTGGAATGATGACATTAATTTCTATATGTTAATAGTTTCTCATATTCCTTATATTTTATCAATGTAAGGATTTGTTCTTGTACACAAACTGAAACTCTTTCTAAAATGGTATTTCTTTATCCCTATTGTGAATTATAGAATTATGGAAAAAAATTCGATCCATTCTCAGAATAAAATCAAACTCTACTTCCAGAAAAAACACAAAGATTTTTTGTAAATTCGTTCCACATATAAGTACATATAGAATATTATAACTTCTTTTTTCTTCAAAATTTCTCCAATGTGTTTTTACCAAAAGTAATATATTTATTTCTTGGGGTGGAATTTATAATTCACTAAAAATGTTATATGAAATGAAAAAATGTGTATACCCTGAATTAGAAAACACATTAGAATTTTATTAATAAAAAACAATGTACCTGATATCACTTCATTTGGTGAACCAATATATGATGATGTAGTTTCAATGGAAAGGAAACATGATTTCATATATACGTAAGAATGAAATCATACTTTACCCATAAAACATAGGCACTTTAACATACCTCATCAAATCAAGAATAAATCATAGAAATCATAAGACATAAAAGGCAACTTGAAGCATTCATAACATTCTTACGTAGCGAGTAACCCTCTTGGTTACATTTGGAATAAAAACCTCAGAATATTCCCTAAATCTCTTCGGAGAAACCTTAACGTTTCACTCCTTCACGTTACCCAATGCATTGGAGAGATATATCGGGCTTACCCGCCCTTAGTTTATCACGGAACCACCCATCTTCATTATAATGCCCAAGAACCATAACATAAACGTATCACATAAAAAAGTCATAAAGGAAACCTAACATTTCCACATTTCAATCATAATATAACATTTTAGTATATTGAAATAATGAATCCATTCAAAAAGAAACCATTTACAAAACCATTTAAAACATTTAATAAAGAGATTTTTGAATCAAAGTGTCCCATACCACCATGAAGATTTTAAAATTTTAAACCATTAATATCCATATAAATAAATCCTTAAAACTACTTTAAAAACATGGATATTAATAAGAACAAATAATTAAAACATTTAGAGCAATATTTTGGTTAAAGGGGTTCTACCAAAATTAGAAACACTTGAATACAATAATTGAGGAATAAAATTTAGTCAAAACTTTATAATATCATGCGAATAAATGGATTCATGATATAATATTCCAAAGGATAGTATATAAACCATATAAGAGTGAATTGGTTCATAACATCAAAGAAGTATAAATAGAAATGTCAAATGTGATGAATTCCCTTATAAAGAAGGTATCCTTAAATTAAGGATAATTCAATCTCAAAATTATGTGTGAAAAATATAAATACACCCAATATAAGTGGATATTAAGTGAAAAAAATAAAAGGTCATTCAAACATATTCAAAAGATGACATATTCAATAACTACATTTTGAACCCAAAGAAATCGAAATTGGGTTAAAAAGTTCCCTTGGTAAAATTCGACAGCCTAACGGCATCACATCAAAATTCAGAAAATGAGTTGATGAGAGATAAAAAGGGAATATCGTCACTTGGACATAAAATTTAAATCAATAAGGATATGAAAGAACATATCCCAATATAATATTATGTGAATTAAAAGACATAACAAAATAAGTCTTTTAAAAAGAGGAGGGTGAAAGGTCCCCTTACCGAGTTGGATAACTTTCGAAACGTAAAACCCATGGAAGAAGGGTCATACAATGAAGATGTGAATAACCATAAATGAAATTATACTATACAAAGTGTATAATAATGGGCAGTACACACACCAATCAAACGAAATTGTGGCAAATGTAGCATAAATCTCACGAGAATAAAAGTGAGATGAAAAATCCTTTACGAAAACTCGGCAGCCTAACGACGCCACTTTAGACTTCCAAAATGGATTGATGAGAGGAAACATGGTATCTCATCATATTAACATAATGTTTATAAAAATAAGAATATAAAAGAACATCCCCCAACATAACAAATAGGATCTTAAAAGAAGTGACATAAAGGAGAGTACTTAAAAAGAAAGAGAGAGGTTGGATCTCTTACGAAAAAATCGGCAGCCTAACGGCGCCACTCAAAACATCCAAAATGGATTGAAGAGAGAGAATAGGGTCTCTCATCATATGAAAATAAAAATTAAAGTAAGAGTAATATAAAATAATATCCCAATAACATGAAATATGAGCTTTAAAAGGAATGACATAAAAGAGTGTACTTAAAAAGAAAGAGAGGTGTAGGATCCCTTACCTCAAGTCCAAATTCTCTTGTTCGTTTCTTTATATTCCTGAATAATAAACTTTGGTCAATTAATAATTGCCTAAGTAACTCATTTAGAGATTATTATTCAGTTCATATCACATATTATAATGTTATAATAATTTTTTAATAATGTTAGTTCCTATCAGACATTTGTGTCGATGTTTGGTACATGAGTAAAAAATGAACTTGTTTGAAAAATGATTGCCCATGTAGCTATAAGTAAATTATTTCGAGAATAGTATTAATGATTAAAATATCATATATATCCAGTAAATATTCATTTTATACTATTCCATATCATTTGGAGATAAAAAACGAAAAGCACCGTTCATGGAGACGGTAGGCCGTACGTACGCATGAACGCTACTTTCATTTTTTGTCATATTAACGGAATTAAAACAAAATGAGATATATATATATATATATATATATGTTATAATTACAGAATGATATCAAAAATTTAGATGTAATATATTACATATATATCCATTAAATATATGTACTTATAATACTACATAACATTTTGAGATAAGAAATGAAATGTACCGTTCATGGAGACGGTAAGCCGTACGTACGCCTAAACGCTACTTCCATTTCTACTTCATATTTAATTAAAACATAATGATACATAATATTATTTTAATTCCAGTATCGTATCATATATAATATCATTAAATATATCCTCTATACATACCACATATGGTATTAACGAATCAAATCACTTTGAGGGGGCGGTAGTCCGCACTTCCTTAAATGAAGATATCGCGTTTACCCATAATGGAAACCATAAAGGTATGCCATAAAAGAAAAATACATAATCTTAAGTAAAACATAAAAATATTATATATCATATATAAATATATTGTCATCTTAATGGCCACATTTGAAAGTGTTAGAGTAATGTTGAACAATCATCGTTTCGTGAGGCAGAAATTTTCCATTCACAGAAACAATATATTCATTAACCATTAGATGTTGGTGTCTGTAAGTGTAGCATGAATACTTATTATAAAAACATCCTAGTATATTTAAGATACTTGATTTGTTACAGAATAAATGAATAAAAAGAGTTTAGGGTGTTGGAGGAGCAATGTAAAACAAAAGGACTGAAGTGAAGACATTACCTTAAAATCGGGTAACTCCCTTTGGTTTGAGCTCAAAGGATTCATTGGGAAGACTTCTTCCGAAAGTGAGGCTTCAAGTAGTTATAGAGGGATGTGGAGAGACAATATGGGCATGGGTTGGCCTATCCAAAGGCTTTGGAAGTGTGGGTAAGGAGGTAGATATGGGGGCCTTTTATAAGAGAAGAGGAGGGGCACTCTTGGAAAGGTATAAAATGTAACATTATTTTCAAATGAGTATCGGATTTTAATGGTCCCACATTGATGTGCTTCGAGGATAAGGTGAGAATGGTTCTAAATCCACCCATCTAATAGGTTTTGGACATGTGTAGGTCTTATATTTTACATTATCTTTCCATTTTATTTAAATCGTTAAATAATGAGGTCATCGCTGCATCATTATGATGTCATAATAATTTAGTTTATTTAATGTCTAAAAATTAAAAAATAATATGATGTAGAAAATATTATTAGATTTCCAATTACTATTTATAGTCCAAAATATCATTTATTTAGACAAAATTAAAAATATTTTACATAGGTGATACATTCTTTGTTACATTTAACATTCTTTAAAAATAAAAAGATAAAAAGTCACTTTCTCACAAAAGTGATTCCATGGGGACGCCATGTTTGGAACAAGGAACCCCATTGTCGGCCATGAGACAACCAGTAGCCTTAGGACACATGTTGTTGTCATTTTTTGTTATTATGATATTATCTTATTATCTTTAACTACCCGATTACTCATTAATCAAGATAATTAATGATAATTACCGTCGTTACTATTCATAATGTCCAAAAACAAAAGAGTATTAATTAAATAATTTGGACCTTCTGATTACAAATATTTAATACATTTTACCAAATTCCAAACACATAAATTGCAATAATTAATTTAAAAAAACTTCCCGTTGTCAAAACAAATAGCGGGTTTTTAGAAACAATATTAATGAAAAGATTGGCACTTGGTTATGCCCAATTCCAAAGTGAAATTAATACCAATGACCATAATTGGATTAAGTGGTAAAAATATATTCCAATTACACTTTAAAAAAAATTAAAAAGATAATATAACCATATAAGTAAAATATATGAAAAAGCAGTTTTGATGTAAAATGCAGTATTTTTCACTATTCATTGAAAAATAAACATTGTCAGAAAAATACTAAAAATTAACCCAAAGTAAATTTCAATGTCCCAATAATAAATAATATATTTATTTTGAAAAATATATAATATAAAATTGTCGAAATTTTTATTTAAAAATGGTTTTCCATCAAAAGGTAGTAAAACAATCTTTTAAAAATACTAGTGTATTCAATGCTTAAGATTGGATTCATTTGTATTTTAAGCCTCTAAAATTTATTGGATAAAAGTAAAAACATTTAACACACACATATAATCATAAATTAGTTATTTATATTCATTCCCGCCAATACAATGGCTATGTGTTAACTACTATTTAAAATAATATTATTTTATTATTAGAGTGCAACGTAAGATTTCAAAGGAACTCGTTGTTGCGTATTGGGTAAGCCATCGGGGATAGCGTTCCATTTAAATTAATATTTACATTTTTCCCACAAATAGGGATAAATATAAAAATGTCATATTCTTTATTTACGTAGGGTGTTACATCCTTCCCCCCTTTTAGAAATTGCGTCCTCACAATTATAAAACTGTGCTTGGAAACATCATTGAAAATCCCACATCGGAACAAGAGTCGGTAAAACAATCACTTTAAAATAAAGAAAGAGAATTATAGAGGTCACCCGAGTTAACTCATACTAGGATTCCATGTAGGAAAATATGGACATGGAGGAAAAAACATAGGGTCATGTTCTGATATAGAGTGATAGAAAACATGTTTAGGAGAAAGTTAACCACAAGAAAATCACAAACTTGTGATGGGTTAAACGGTATTCAATTCCCCAGTAGGAAAAGTTAATAGACAAAATTTTTGTTTTAAGTCACATTTTATTGAGGAATTTATTCATAAGGAAACATAATCACTTATCATGTTGACTTTCATCTTTTATTAGATTTCTTACACAAACTCATATTTTCTCCAAAAGACGAGTATTTAGGAAGACTTGTTCACATTAAGAGTACTATAATAAACTTCTATAGAATCACCTAATACACAAATGTGAACTATATACTTCCCATGTCTTTAGACATTAACCAAACCAAACAAAAAAGGTTAGTACAAGATCAGATAATCCAAAAAAGGACAACCCCTTTATAAAAAAGAAAATCTATGCTTAATCTTCAAAATTTGACCAAAAAAACCCAAAGTTCAAGGAGGACCATTGGATAAACAGTTTTTCCATAAAATTATTAAAATTAAACCAAAATAAGATTGAAAAAATAATATTTAAAGGATTTAGTCACATAGTCTTCCAAGTTAAATCGTAACATTTATCTCCAAACAACATCACTTGCTCTTAATGTCTTGTATTGAAAAGTAATTAACCTAATCACATATCCTCCATGATAGGTTAATAAATTTCCATAGATAACCCAAAATCAAATTACTCTTATTTAATAAAACCATCTAACTAGAAAACGAATCAGTCAAACTAACCAGGGACTTCATGTAGTCCAGTGGTAGGTGATAAATACCAGTCGCACTTTGGTTGTGGGTTCGATTCCCGCAGCTTTGTCCGACGCGATGGGTTGTCACACGGTCTGTGTGTTGTCCTTTTTCTAAAACTATATAATTCTAAAAAAAATTCCCAAAACGAAATAAAATCTTCAAAAATAAACATAACATATTTTAACCTCAAGTTTATCTCATGCCTTTCACTTCCATCATGACATATAATAACCCATAATTACCTCAAAAGTAAGGATCATATAAACCCAAATGGTTCTGTATAACTATGTCCAAAAAAGAATAGATAACTATTCCTTGAATAAAATTTTCATATATTAAACATCAGGGTTACACATACTATAAAAAGTCTTCTAATGTAACCCCATCATCAAAAGAGACTTAATACTCTTAAGAATTTCACTATAACTCTTGAATTCCTTATATGTTGACTTCTTACTCATTCAACATTGTTCATGATCCATTAACCATTCCTTTCCAACTTATTCTGAAATACTTCTTTCCTACAAACCAAATCATGAATCATATCCTAAGATTCCAAAATAGGAAAACAATAGTTATGAAATAATCCATACCTTTGATTGGTCATTGTCAGTTTCTTCATCCTCAATCAGAATGGCATTAGGTATTGGTAAACGAACATTTGTACGATCTTGGTGATCCCATTCACGAAACTTCTTCATAGGACATGTGTTTGCATAATGACCATGCACACCACATTTAAAACATTCAATTGATCCCTTAGAAAGAACTTATTTCCCTTTCCTCGAGTCAACTGTATGCTTCCTTTTTCCATGGAAGTTTCTTGCTTTATGACCTTCATTTCCACATCTATAGCATATTTATGTCCCTTTGAAACATTTTCCTAGGTGTTTCTTTCCACATCTTTGACACATAGGTTTTTGAACACACTTACCTTTATGATTATTACATGTACTTCTGTAGGGATTTGTTTCTCGCATATAGGATGCCTTAGAGAAATAACCAAGGATTAGGTGGTCAATCATGACTCCAGATAGTTGGTTGAGGATAATCACAAGAGTTCTCATTGTAGCTCCCATATCATTCAGTTTCTTGCTCAAAAAACTGTCACAGTTTCCTTCACATCCACTGTTACTATGGTGCCTGCTAGATCCATCTATTTAATAAAACAAAAAATGTCAGTGTGAGTACATCAAAAAAATCATCATGTACTAATGAGTAAGATAAACACTAAGATATACTTACTCATTCACTTTATCTAAAAACTATGACACTTTCTAAAATCCTAGCCAATATGGTAATGTCACTTATGCTTACAGAATACCCAAACCTCTAAAGTTATCTAAACCGACCTTTGATACCAACTATAATTCCCCAGCCTTAAACCTTACTTAATCTTGAGTTATTACAAGATTACACATTGAGGATATTTTCAGGTTTAGAGTTTTAGAGAATTAGATCGTGAAACTTGGATCACATTCCACATTTAAACAAATTGGTTACATAAAAGACAGCATTCATTCATCCCATCAACGGAAACATATTTAAAATAAAACATGGATTCTTTCATGACAAATCCTTGACACTATCATCACATCATGTACCTTTCCCCTGACCGGAAAAAAACATTTCAAAAACTTGGGATGAGAATAAAAAGCTCAGTAAGGGTTATAAAAATATGGAAAGGAAACATGAGTTCATATATACATAAGAATGAAATCATACTTTACCCATAAAACATAGGCACTTTAACATATCTCATCAAATCATGAATAAATCATAGAAATCATAAGACATAAAAGGTAACTTGAGGCATTCATAACATTCTTATGTAGGGAGTAAACCTCTTGGTTATGTTTGGAATACCCACCTTAGAATATTCCCTAAATCTCTTCGGAGAAACATTAACGTTTTACTCATTCATGTTACCCAATGGATTGGAGAGCTATATCGGGCTTACCCGCCCTTAGTTTATCACGGAACCACCCGTTTTCATAACAATGCCCATGAGCCATAACATAAACGTATCACATAAAACATGTATAAAGGAAACATAACATTTCCACATTTCAATCATAATATTACATTTCAGTATATTTAAATAATTCATTCATTCAAAAAGAAACAATTTCCAAAACCATTTAAAACATTCAATAAAGAGATTATTGAATCAAAGTGTCCCATACCACCTGGAAGATTTTAAAATTTTACACCATTAATATCCATATAAATAAAACCTTAAAACCAGTTTGAAATCATGGATATTAATAAGAACAAATAATAAAAACATTTAAAGCAATATTTTGGTTAAAGGGGTTCTACCAAAATTAGAGACACTTGAATACAATAATTGAGGAATAACATTTAGTCAGAACATTATAATATCATGAGAATAAATGGATTCATGATATAATATTCCAAAGGATAGTATATGCACCATATAAGAGTGAATTGGTTCATAACAACAAAGAAGTCTCAATAGAAATGTCAAATGTGATGAATTCCCTTATAAAGAAGGTATCCTTAAATTAAGGATAATTCAATCTCAAAATTAAGTGTGACAAATATAAATACACACAATATAAGTGGATATTAAGTTTAAAACAATAAAATGTAATTCACACATATTCAAAAGATGACATATTCAATAACTACATGTTGAACCCAAAAGAAATCGAAATTGGGTTAAAAAGTTCCCTTGGTAAAATTTGAGAGCCTAACAGCATCACTTCAAAATTCAGAAAATGAGTTGATGAGAGATAAAAAGGGAATCTCATCACTTGGACATAAAATTTACATAAATAAGGATATAAAAGAACATATCCAAACATAATATTATGTGAATTAAAAGAAATAACAAAATAAGTCTTTTAAAAAGTGGAGGGTGAAAGGTCCCCTTACCGAGTTGGGTAACTTTCGAAACGTACAACCCATGGAAGAAGGGTCATACAATGAAGATGTGAATAACCATAAATTAAATTATACTACACAAAGTGTATAATAATGGGAGGTACATACACCACTCAAAGTAAATTGTGGAAAATGTAGCATAAATCTCACGGGAATAAAAGTGAGATGAAAAATCCCTTACGAAAACTCGGTAGCCTAACGATGCCACTTAAGACTTCTAAAATGGATTGATGAGAGGAAAAAAGGTCTCTCATCATATTAAAATAAAGTTTAGAAAAAGAGGAATATAAAATAACATCCCCCAACATAACAATTAGGAGCTTAAAAGAACTGACATAAAGGAGAGTACTTAAAAAGAAAGAGAGATGTTGGATCTCTTAAGAAAAATTCGGCAGCCTAACGGTGCCACTCAAAACTTCCAAAATGGATTGATGAGAGAGAATAGGGTCTCTCATCAGATGAAAATAATAATTACAGTATGATTAATATAAAATAATATCCCAATAACAAGAAATACGAGCTTTAAAAGGAATGAAATAAAAAAGTGTACTTAAAAAGAAAGAGAGGTGTAGGATCCCTTACCTCAAGTCCAACTTGTCTTGTTCGTTTCATTATATTCCTGAATAATAAACTTTTTTCAATTAATAATTTCCTAAGTACCTCCTTTATGGATTATTATTCAGTTCATATCACATATTATAATGTTATAATAATTGTTTAATAATGTTAGTTCATATCAGACGTTTTTGCCGATGTTTGGTACATGAGTCAAAAATGAACTTGTTTGAAAAACGATTTCCCATGTAGTTATAAGTAAATAATTTCCAGAATAGTATTAATGATTAAAATATCATATATATCCAGTAAATATTGATTTTATACTATTCCATATCATTTGTAGATAAAAAATGAAAAGCACAGTTCATGGAGACGGTAGGCCGTACGTACGCTTGAACGCTACTTTCATTTTTTGTCTTATTAATGGAATTAAAATAAATGAGATATATATATATGATATAATTACAGAATTATATCCATATTTTAGATGTAATATATTACATATATATCCATTATATATATGTACCTATAATATTACTTAACATTTTGAGATAAGAAATGAAATGTACCGTTCATTGAGACGGTAAGCCGTACGTACGCATGAACACTACTTCCATTTCTATTTCATATTTAATTAAAACAAAATGATAAATAATATTATTTTAATTCCATTATGTTATCATATATAATATCATTAAATATATCCTTTATACGTACCACATATGTTATTAACGAATCAAATCACTTTGAGGGGGCGGTAGTCCGCACTTCCTTAAATGAAGATATCATGTTTACGCATAATGGAAACCATAAAGGTATTCCATAAATGATAAATACATAAGCTTAAGTAAAAAATAAAAATATTATATTTCATATATAAATATAGTGTCATCTTAATGGCCACCTTTGAAGGTGTTAGAGTAATGTTGAACAATCATCGTTTCGTGAGGCAGAAATTCGCCATCCATAAAAACAGTATGTTCTTTAACCATTAGATGTAGGTGTGTGTAAGTGTAGCTCGAATCCATATTATAACAAAATACTAGTGTATTGAAGATACTGGATTTTTTACAAAATAAATGAATAAAAAGAGTTTAGGGGGTTGGAGAAGAAAAATAAAACAAAAGGACACAAGTGAAGACATTACCTTAAAATCGGGTAACTCCCTTTGCTTTGAGCTCAAAGGCTTCCTTGGGAAGACTTCTTCCCAATGTGAGGCTTCAAGGAGTTATATAGGGATGTGGAGAGTCAAAATGGGGAGGGGTTGGCCGAGCCAAAGGCTTTGGAAGTGTGGGTAAGGAGGTAGAGGTGGGGGCCTTTTATAAGAGAAGAGGATGGGCACTCTTGGAAAGGTATAAAATGTAAATTTATTTTCAAATGAGTTTTGGATTTTAATGGTACCACATTAATTTGTTTCTAGGATAAGGTGATACGGGTTCTAAATCTACCCATCCAATATATTTTGGACATGTGTAGGGCTTATATTTTACATTATCTTTCCATTTTATTTAAATCGTTAAATAACGAGGTCATCGCTACATCATTATAATGTCATAATAATTTAATTTATATAATGTCTAAAAATTATAAAAAAATACTATGATGTAGAAAATATTTTTATCTTTCCAATGATCATTTATAGTCCAAAAGATTAATTATTTAGACAAAATTAAAAATATTTTACTTAGGTGATACATTCTTTGTTACATTTAACATTCTTTAAAAACAAAAAGATAAAAAGTCACTTTCTCACAAAAGTGATTCCATGGGGCCCAAAGATTGGAACAAGGAATCCAATGGTCGGCCATGAGACAACCAGTAGCCTTAGGACACATTTTTTTGTCATTTTTTATTATTATGATATTATCTTATTATCTTTAACTACCTGATTACTCATTAATCAAGATAATTAAAGATAATTACCGTTGTTACTATTCATAATGTCCAAAAACAAGAGTATTAATTACATAATTTTGACCTTATGATTCCAAATATGCAATCCATTTTAACAAATTCCAAGCAGATAAATTTCAATAATTAATTTAAAAAAACTTCCCGTTGTCAAAACAAATAGCGGGTTTTTAGAAACCATATTTATGAAAAGTTTGGTACTTGTTTATGCCCAATTCCAAAGTGAAATTAATCCCAATGACCATAATTTTATTAAATGGTAAAATTATATTCCAATTACACTTTAAAAAAATTAAAAAGATAATATAACCATATAATTAAATTATATGAAAAAGCAGTTTTGATGTAAAATGCAGTAATTTTCACTATTCATTGAAAAATGAACATTGTCAGAAAAATACTAAAAATTATGCCAAAGTAAATTTCAATGTCCCAATCATAAATAATATGTTTATTTTGAAAAATAGAGCTTATAAAATTGTCAAAATTTTGATTTAAAAATGGTTTTCCATCAAAAGGTAGTAAAACAATCATTTAAAAATACTAGTGTATTCAATGCTTAAGATTGGATTCATTTGTATTTTAAGCCTCTAAAATTTATTGGATAAAAGTAAAAACATTTAACACACACATATAATCGTAATTTAGTTATTTATATTCATTCCCAACAATACAACGACTATGTGTTAACTAGTATTTAAAATAATATTATTTTATTATTAGAGTGCAACGTAAGATTTCAAAGGAACTCATTGTTGTGTATTGGGTAATCCATCGAGCATAGCGTTCCATTTAAATTAATGTTGACATTTTTTTTTCCAAAAATAGGGATAAATATAAAAATTTCAAATTCTTTATTTACCTAGGGTGTTACACCATCAGTTGAGGAAAAACAATATGACATTCAG
>CAUJRU010004632.1:0-13977 GCA_963277665.1 Viscum album | reverse complement strand
TTTTTCCTATCATATCAGGGAATAATGTTATCATCTATTCATTTAAGGAATAATCCCTATCTACTTGTGTGGGATAGAGGAAATCACATGTATTTACAAAGTAAAGAGCATTTTTCTAAAAGTAAGAAGTGAACCTGGGATCTCATTCAGATATAATGTAAAGAGGCACACCATGTAACCTGAAAATTTCTTTAAGGTAGTGTTGAGATAGCTGATCCAAAGACATTTTATATCGAATAAAAAGAAAATGTGTGGATTTAGTCATCTAATCGATAACAACCCAAATCACATAATTACCTCAGGAAGTCCTAAGCAGTCCCACCACAATGTCACATTATCCCATTTCCACTCCAGCAATAGAAAAGGATGAACCATCCTCTTCTGTAACTGCCACTCTACGTTATCATGATGACATGTCAAATATTTCATGGTAAAATCTGCAATATCTCATTTCATTCCATCCCACCAATAATACTTTTGAAGGTCTCTGTACATCTTAGTACTACCTGGATGAACTGAAAATGGAGAACTATGAAATTCACAGAACAAATCCTTCTTCTACTGGGAATCACAAGGTATACACATCCATTTTCCAAATAATAAAACACAATATTTATCATAGTAAAATTTTGTAAACTTACCCATAACCAATTATACCTTTTCCTGTAGCTCATGGTATTTCTTCTTCACTTTCTTAATTCTTTCTTATAATGATGACAACACCGAAACCTGAGACAAAACATGAAATTTTCCTACACCCAAAAAATCTAATCAAAAATTCATGAAATCATTAATCAAGGAATCGTGTTCCAAATGTAACATGGTTAATGATGCATGATTGTTTTGACTCAAATCATATGCCACTTTTTTTTTGATTTTACCGGATGGGAATTGATCATGAAATGATAGTCCTTTATTAGTTCAATCCATCTTCTCTACCTCATATTTAATTTCATCTAAGTGAATATGTACTTAAAACTTTTATGGTTAGTATATATTTGATATTTGGATCTGTATAAATGATGCCTCCAAATTTTGATAAAAAACCATAGTTGCTAATTCCAAATCTTGTGTGGGATTATTTAACTCATGAGGTTTTAGTTTTCATGTAGCATAAGAAATTACCAGATCATTCTACATCAAAACACAACCATGTCTCTTCAAAGAAGCGTCACTATAGATGGAAAACTCGCCATTTTTGTAAGTCAAGGCAAGAACCAAAGCATTCACTAATCTCTTCTTCAGTTCATAATAAAAAATGACATTCTTCGGGCCAAATAAATTTTACTTCTTTTCATGTTCAATTATTTAGTAGTCAAGATAATAGTGCAATGTTATTAAAAAACTTTCTGTAATACCCTTATAATCCAATAAAACTATGAATCTTTATAACATTTGTGGGTCTTGGACATTCATCAACCACTTATATTTTGTAAGGAACAACTGTTATTCCATCATTATTTAGAATGATCCTAAGAAAATAAATTCTTTGCAACCAAAAATCACACATTCTGAATTTTCCTTAGAGGTTCTTTTCTTTAAGGTATAAATAACATCCCTTATATGTTTTTCATGCTCCTATTTACTCTTAAAAATATATAATTTCCTCAATAAACACCACAAAACACTTATCCAAGAACTAATGAAATATTCTATTCATAAGATTCATGAATACAGTACGTGAATCAGTTAACTCAAATGGAATAAAAACAAAATCACAATGTCTATATCTAGTACGAAAGGCTATTTCTGGGATGTCATCCTTCTTCACCATTAGCCGATTGTATCCAGATTTCAAGTCAATCATGGAAAAGTACTAAGATCCCTAGAGCTGATTAAACAAGTCATTGATGTGGGGAAAAGGATACTTCTTTTTAACAGTGATGTTATTAAAAGATCTATAATCAATGTAATGTCTCTTGGAACCTTATTTCTTTTTAACAAACAAAATAAGAGCACCCTATATTGAAGTTCTAGGATGAATGAATCTTTTATCATGAAATCCTACAACTGATTTTTCAATTCAATAATTTATATTTGATCCATATGATATGCAGGTTTAAAAAATGTCTTAGAATTAAGAAATGAGTCAATTGTGAACTTGACTTCCCCATTAGGTGTGACATTGGGTAACTCATTTGAAAAAACATCAAGGTATTCATTTAAAACTGAAAAATTATTAATATAAACAATTCCATTGTTTTCAAAAATATGAGCAAGATAACATTATTTTCCATCTTTCAACAGTTTCTCAGCTTCTTGATATGTTATCAATTATATTGGTTCATTCTTGTATACAAACTGAAGCTATTTCTGAAATGAAAACTTCTTCAGATCTACAGTCAATCTTCACCTGATAAATTGAAAGGCAATCCATTCCCAAAATAACATCAAACTCAAATAAGTTAAAAAAACAAGTATTTAAGGTAAATTCTTTCAACATACAACAGTATAAAGATTCTTATAATTCGTCTTTTCAATAATATTTTCCCCTACAGTTTTAACAATAAGTTCCAGTCTCATTTGTTGAGGTGATATTTCGAATTTACCAGACAATTTCTCATAAATTATGGAATGTGTTGACCCTATATCAAATAAAACATTTGAAAAATTTGAGTAAACAAAATAATAACCTTATACAACATCATTAGATGGCCTAACATCTGCTGACGTAGTCACAAAAGATATCACTACACCTTTCTGATTATAGTTTGACTTCTTTGCATCATTTGGATCTCTCTTTGGGAATGCATTTTCACAATGACCCATCTCACCAAATCTAAAACATTTAATGGTTTTGTTATCAGGATTAGTCTTAGGATCATTTTTATTACAATCATGGGCCATTTTTTCAATCATATCACATTGAAAACAATTCCCAGTTTTCGTAAGACATTCCACAGGGTACTTCGGGCAACAATTTTCACAAACTAGAAACTAGATTTTCTTACAATCATATTTCTTTTCTTGACTATTACCCATCTCTTTTGATATTGACCTCTTTTTATCCTTATTACAAAAATATATTTGATCATAAACAAACTCCATCTATACCCTCTCAGTTCATCAGATAGGTTTCTCTTAACCTTTGAATTCACTGGAGGCTAATTTCCTTTGATACCTTGGCATCAATCTTTAGTAAAATTGGTTCATTGTGCAATGAAGATGGAAAATAAGATTTAGATCATATCTTACCAGTCGTGTGAAGTTTTATTCATACAAAACCACTGAATCTTTCTCTTTTTTCTTCAATTAAAGTAATTTTTTCTCCATCCTAAGTCATAACACCTTAGGAAAATATTTTTCCAGGAGAAGAATTTAAAAATCATCACACTCTAAGGCATAGATATCCTCCCTATCCTTGATATTATTTAGAATTAACCACCACTAATCAGATTCACCTTAAAAATTATATATGGAAAGACTTACCTTTTGATTATCTGAATATCCCATGACATCGAATATCTTGTCAAGGGCTTTAATCCATCCTTCGTATGATAAAGGATCATAAGATCCATTGAAAGTAGGAGGGTGTTGTCTTATAAAATGTTACATTATTGTCAGGTTCTGTTGTGGTACATCTAGTTGTTCTTTTGTGTGGATTCCACCCCCATTTATTTCCTGCGTTAGCTGAGCTATTACTGTAAAAAACTATTCGGTTCCAATCCTTACCATTCTAAGCTATAGATTCAGAAGGATGTTGTTCTGTCGGTGCCTGTCCTCTTTAGCTTCCCTGTTTCTTCTATGGAAAACCATTCTTAACAAACATATATTAGTCTAAGAAACATAGTAATATTTATATGATATATCATTTAAAATTAACCATAGGGTTAAAAAACATTTATAGTTTTATGGTAACATCATCAAAACCCCTAAAGTTTTATAAGACATCATCTGATACCAACTATTAGAACTCGACCTTATTACATAACATAATCTTCAGTTTAGTGAATAAATCAATTAATTTCACATTGAGTATCCTTTCATGTTTATAGATTTAGATAATTGGAAAATAATACATTTATAAAATCAAATTGTATTTGAGAGTGGATACCAAACAAATAATATTTATTTCTTCCAAAATATAAAACATTTCATATAAAACATGATTTTATTGATAATTATTAAAACATTTAACTTGGCTTCCTTCATTGTCTTACACATACTTCAAACCTATGAAATAAATTTAAAAAATTTGGATGAGAACAAAACCCTCAGAAAGGGATATAAAATGATGTAATGAACACATTAGTCTATGAATACTTGTAACGTATGAAATCATTTTGAAAACACACACTTTTCACCAATATATATATACTTTGTGAAACATGAAATTCCCCCAAGACACCCAAAATACATAATAACATAAATAGAACCATAAAGTTATCTTGGGTCATTACATACATAATCTTATAGCCCTCTCATCTACCTTATAATTTGTAACCCTCACAGCTACCATACAATTTTTGTAAACATCACAGTTACATTGGGAGTAACCATACAACCAACCACCAATATACACATAAAAAATACATTGGAGGGAGATATAGGTACCACCCTTAATCATAATCAATGCCCAAGAACCAGTACACAATCTTACAACCTGAGTAATTACATAAAAACATTTCTTTTTAATATTGTAAAATAGAATTGTAAAATAGGTTTTAAAAGAAAAGTCCCTTATAATTATCATGGGATTGAAGTGAGACAAAATAGAGTGTAAAGAATATGTATATAAAATGTAAATAAACATAATTAAAAACAATATAAACAAAATTATTCCAAAAACCAATTTTAATACAACATAAATAATTAAGTATAATGCTAACCAAAAGAATGGATATCTTGTAAATAATTCCCTTACCTCGGGGTTGTCATACATAAATCTTGTTAAAACTACTGTATAATGGTTATAGAGTGTTTTTACTTTCTTAAAGAAAAATATTCATTTTTATAATATCTTATATGATCATTTAATTGCATCATTTTACCCTTTAATTGTTAGTATTTTTTCCTTCCATTGTCTTGTGTGTGTTCTGAACATGATTTCCATGATCGGTTCACGATGGATATTTCTGTCGATTGGAAGTGAAACTCCAAAATTGGAATAAAAAGATATTTAAATATCTCCAGTACTATATATTATACCATTTTATCATTATGAATTATAACAAGAGGATTATTCATAAGTTAATAATTATTGACATATGTTTACATCATTTTGGTGATTATTCAGTCGTAAAGAACTCATTTTGTTTTATAAATTAAGAAAATGTGTAAAATATTATACCAAAACATTACATAAGTTAAAATAAATAATTATAATCTTTTTTAAGAATAAAAATGGTTTCATGACCAGTCTTGAAGAAAGTAAATGAAATTGAAATCAAATCATCCATGATGTCGGTAAATCAACACATCATAGACGATGTTTTAATTTATTGAATAAGTGGAAGAGGAGAAGAACAATAATGGTGATTCTTCCATAAACATGGTTAAATATATAATATTTATCATAATCTACAATACATTCCTCTTATATAAGGTGAGGTGAGGAAAGTATAAGAATAAAAACTAAAATGAATTGAAAAGAAAGAAAATAAAAGAGGATATTTACCTCTTGATCTCTTCTCCTTGAGATCCTTATTGAGGCCTTTGGTTTTGGAATTTTGGTGATACTAGAAGATCTAGGACGTAAAAAAGATAGTAGAGTGGAGTATTTGGTAGAACATAGGTAAGTCTCATGGATTGAGAGGTGTGGGAGGAAGAGGGGAATGAGGGTGGAATTTCTAGTGGAGGAGTGGAGGTATTTTTCATTATTTTAATCATTATTATTAATTTTTTTCTCAAGACTATGTATAGTATTAATTCATGTGACCCCAAAATTATAATAATGTAATTTGAGATTGAACTAGGTTGTCTTACATCATCTTTGAATCACCTATGATGTAGTAAATCATGTATTTATCATTTATCGTATTTTATCGTATTTTACTATTCAGGTAAAATTGTAGAATATCAAAAAATTACCAAAAGTTCACCACAACCATTTTTTGATGTGTAGACTTCATAAATGAACTCCATTTTTTGAAAATAATTTTCTAAATATTATTAATTTAATTTTCATATAAAATCATAATTTATTCAAAAATAACAATTTTAAATCTATACCACATTTTTAACACCTTGAATAATTAATCAACATCAAATTATCCTATGTCCTTATGAAAATAAAATAATATTATTATTTACAATCCATAAGGTTCATATTATTATTCAAATAAATATTAATAAGGTTATGTTACTATTCAATAAATTTTTTTTGTTCTATCAGACTCCAAATAACATACTGAACACGATTGAGATGGCCGTTTTTCCAAATTCAATACACAGAAGTGGAAAAATAATATTAAAAGTCTAGATATAAATAACTAAATTTTATAAATTTTCATTCATTTTTATTTTTTTTATAGATCCTTATGGGGTTACATTATCCCCTCCTTATAGAAATTGTGTCCTCACAATTTTATTTACATATTAAACAAGTGAGGGTACCTTTCCCTCATTGCATTTTTAGACACCCATGTTTCTTATTCAACCATGTGGTTCCTCTATGATACCATTACCTAGTGGATTACCTTATTCTGCAAGAAATTTTTCTTTGATCAAGAACTGGAACTGTTTTCTCTTCATAAGAATTTTTCTCTTCTAGTTGAAGTGCTTGTAGGCTCAAAAAATGAGTTGAATATAGAACATACATTCTCAACATCGAAACATGAAAAAAATTATGCACCTAAGATAAAATTCGCGGAAAATACACTCAGTGGGAAACTATTCCAACATTATCTAGTTTTTAAAAGGAATGATGAACTGCAAACTTACCTATCCTTTATTACCAAAATGCATCACACTTTTCCGAAGAGATATTTTTTGGAAAACATGGTCACCTAACTCAAAATAGAGATCTTTCCTTATGTTATCTCCATAACTTTTCTACTTGCTCTGAGATTTCCTCATGTGATGCTGGATCATATTCACTTTCTCATCCACTTAATCTAGTAATTATATCCCCCATCAACTTGATTTCCTGTAATTCATCCCAAAATGTTGTTTTATGACACTAATTATCATATAATACCTCAAAAGGTGACATATGTCTACTGGAATGAAAACTGTTATTATAAGAAAACCCAACTAAAGAAATTTGTTGATCCCAACATCCCATGAAGTCCATTAAATAAGATCTAAGAATATCCTACAATTTCATAATTGATCATTCTGACTACCCATCTAATTGAGGGTGAAAAGCTATACTAAAATTTAATTTTCTGCCTAACTACTTTTGAAGTCCCTTCCGAAAGTTAGAAGTGAACCCAAGATCCTAGTTAGATACATTGGAAAGAGGAACTCCATGTATGCTGAAAATATCTTTTAGGTACAGTCGAGAAATATGATCCAAAGACAATGTATTAGGAATAGAAATAAAATGTGTAAATTTAGTCCGCCATTCAACAACAACACAAATTGCATTATTACCTTGAGAAGTCTTAGGTAGTCCCACCACATATTCCATGGATTCATTATAAGAACCAGAATCTTTATTACACACTTAAACATGATTAATTACATAAACATACAATGAAAAAAACATTGAGGATCAATAGGTATAGTTTCTTGGGAAATTATGAACATTACATAACAACTTATAACATAAAACCCAATATCTTTATTGAAAACTTCTTTTACATGACAACATTCATTCGCACATAGCATTTCATAGGATAACCAGAGTACTTTAATAAGAAAAGGGTGTGCTATAAAGGCTAGTAAGTTAGTAAACAAGTCATAACCTAAATAATATAGTACATGTTAGGAAATATGCATATCAATGGAGCAGAATAGAAACATGAACATAAAGGCATGATATAGCATGATTATCATAACAAGGAAATGTAGAAATGACATTTAACATGATATTACCATGATCCAACACACATTGAACATGGATAATGAGTTAACCCTCATTGAACATGAATTATCATGAGTAAAACCTCATTGAACTTGACATATCATGATACTAATTTACCTAATTCATTGGAGGGCTATCGGGGTACACCCTTTATAAACATTTCAATTCATGCATAAGTGTGCCACATGGATCATAAAACATCAAATCAATCATCATAAAAATTTTATCAAAGATAAATAAATGTGGAATATAGAAATGAAAATCTATAATAAATAATTAAATGATCATAAGGTTAATACCCTTGATAGAGAAACGTTCTTGGTATTCACTACACAGTGACTTTGGCTTGGAAAATCATGATGCAATTTCGGCAGCATAACAGTGTGACACAAGAATTCAGAAAAATGATTGATGAGAGTGAAAGGTTATCTAATAATATGTACAACAAATGGAAAGTAAGTAGGTAATATAGATACATGTCCCAACATATGTAATTTAATCTAGATACATAATAAAAAACAATTGCTTGAATGTAAATGTGGAGAGAGAAATCACTTAAGGAATTTCGGCATGGAAACATGTGTAAATAAGAGACATTAATGAGAGAGAAAGAGGTCTCTCATCATTAAAAAATAATACGGTAAGTATGTGGGAGGTGAGAAAAAATACACAAACATTTTTTATTGAAAATAAAATGAAATAACAACATAAATAAATTCAGAGAAAAATGAGAAAGGAAGAAATCCCTTACTAAGAAGTGTGATCCAAAAGGCCTGGGAGACGCTTGAGAGGGGGTTCATGGGATCTTGGGGAGCTTTGGGAGGATTATCGAGAGAGTAGGTAAGGGTTTGGCCTAGCTCCAAATGGTTTGAGTGAAGATGAATGATATATTGAGTTGGTTTTTATAGGAAAGGAGAAGGAATTCTTTATTATTTAGGTTTTGGACACCACACAATAAACAAATCAAAAATAAAAACCACACCATGGTTTTTGCCCATGGTTTTTGAAAAAGTGGAGTGAAAAAAATATATTATAGGTTAAATGGTTTAACTTATTAAAATATTTGTCTTTCTTATGTGGAGGTGAGTCACACTCTAAAAGAAATCATTTTAAAATGTTAAAATGTTTTATAACTCGTAGAGGGTCCATTATGAATTTCTAAAATAAATCAAACAAACATAAAATCATATTATTTTAAAGTTAAAACATATATTTTCAGAAAAAAAAATTTATAGTATTTTATTACATCACTATTAGTGCATTATGATGTCATAAAACACAATATACATTTAAACAAGATTTAATTTTTTCCCAAAAATTTGACTGTCTTAGAAAATCATGAAAAATTACCCAATGGATAATTATTATTTCTTCATTATAATTATAATATTTATTTTATCTAAAAAATTTATAAATATTTGAATTTTTACTTTTAATATAAAAATCGACATTTATAAAAAGTTAAAGGGTTTTTAAAAAAATAGCTTTCAAACCTTAATAAAAATTACAATATTATTTATAAAAATTATACGGACATTTATATTTAATAAAAAGTAATTTATTAATAATATTTTATTAAAATATGATTTAAAAATCCATTAATTAATTAAAATATATTTTTTAATTGAATATTTACAAAAAATACTATTTATTATTTAAAAACTATTTACAAAGTGACAATAATAAAATGAATGTATATTTTTTTCAATACAAAAATAGTGCACATAATCATAGTGATAGGGTCTTGTTATATACCAAATTATAAAACCCACATATGAACTAAGGGGAAGGAGTGCGATGGAGACAGACTCTTGGGGTGGCTTGGATAACATTACTGGGATGGTAATCTATATCAACTTAAACTTCTCCCATAGGTGGTTCCATTCAAGCCTAATATGTTGAAACTCATCTTGGGATTGGTCAAGAGTGAATCCTAGTGATGACACATTCTTTCTGAGATCTGAAAAATGGGTTTTGTATGGATCAATTCTAATGGATGAGGCCATCACCTCCTTTTTCTGAGTAAATTGGATTTGCTAAAGCCCTACATTTATACTAATCATGTGATCACTATTCAATGTCTATATTAGGAATGATAAAAATTCTTAATGGTATTTTAAAATCCAAAAATATAAAACAAAATAATTGAATATGTTATATATAACCATTTTACATAATAATAAATTTAATCAGATCAAGAGGAATTTTCATTTGTAAAAGTCTTGGTCATTACAATCTTCCCCCTAAAGGAATTTCTCCCTCGAAATTTCATTTTCCCACACTAAAACGTATGAGGGTAAGTCTGCTTCATCACTTCCTCTGATTCCCATGTTGCTTCTTCAAACATGTGGTTTCTCCATAACATCTTTACGAGGGGAATTGTCTTATATCGTAGAACGTTTTCTCTAAGATATATGATCTTCCCAAGATTCTCTCCATAGGAGAGGTTATTCACTAATTGTACCACATCAAGATTGAGTACATGTGATGGTTCAGGTGTATACTTTCTCAAGAGTGATACATGGAATACATCATGTACTTGAGATAAGGTCGTTGGGAATTCTAGTCTATGGGCCACTGCTCCAATGCGATCAAGGATCTCAAAAGGGTCGCTATACCTTGGACTAAGCTTTCAATTGTTACCAAATCTCATAAATCTCTTCCAAGGTGATATGCAGAGGAATAACATGTCTCTGACATCAAACTCTAGGTCTCATTGAAGATTATCAGTATATCTCTTTTGTCAACTCTGAGCTGCTTTAATGTGCTACTAGATGGTATTAATATTATCCACCATTTCTTCGACAATTTCTGGACCTCGTAGTTTTTTCTCCCCAAATTCAACCCAAAATTCATGTGTTCTCACCTTTTCCTATAAAGGGCTTTATAAGGATCCCATTGGATGCTTGAGTGGAAACTATTATTGTAAGAGAACTCAACCGGAGGAAGATGTTGATGCCATCATCCTTTGATGTCTATTGATAATTATCTCAACATGTCACACGTTTTTGGATAGTCCACTTATATTTGACATTAATTTGAGGATGATAAGCCATACTAATGTTCATCTCAGTATTCAGAGCATGTTGAATACTCTTCTAGAACTTAGAGGTGAATCTTGGATCTCGATTGGATATAATAGATAGTGGTACTCTATATAGGCTTACCAATTCTCTCATTTATATCCATTCTAGTTGATCCAATGATTAATCCTCTCAAATTTTAATGAAGTGTGTAGCCATTATAAGAATATCCACAACAACTAAGGTATATTTTTTTTCCTTTTGATGTATTTGGAAGTCCAGTGGCAAAGTCCATGGTGATGTTTTCCTATTTCCATGTTGGTATGGGTAATGGTTGCATCATCCCCTTAGTTTTCTTCCTCTCATCATTCACATTCTGAAATACCAGGAACTTTGATATATACTCAACGATCTCTTTCTTCATGTTATCCCACCAATAATACACTCAGAGATCTAAATACAACTTTTTGTTTCCCAGGTGAATGGAGAAATTTGAACTATGTGAATAATTCAAAAGTTCATTAATTAAATCCATAATTTATGGAACACATAGTCTTGTCGGAAATATAACAATTCCTTATTTATTAACATTGAACTATGAGGATTTCAATTTGCTAATAGTTTACACATTCTTCTGAATTTCCACATCATCCTTTTGATCATCCGTTAACCTTTCCAAAAGAGACAGGTCAGCAATAATTTGTAAAATTATTGATGATATTCACTTCATTATGATTCACATGTCCATCTTTGTCAAATATAAGAAGAATGGATCATTCTTAATTATAATCAATGATAGTATCGCTTGGTTCTTTCATCTTATATCATCCCCCACCTTATTTGCTTTCCCACGGTGGTATGGATTGAAAAATCATAGTCTTTGATCATCCCTAAAAATCTTTGTTGGTGCATTTTCAACTCATTCTATGTGAATATATACTTGAGGCTTTTGTGATTCGTATATATTTCACAATTCTCCCCAAAGAGGTAATGTTGAAATTTTTTTAAAGAGTATATTATTGGAGCCAAATCTAGATCATATTTTGGATAGTTTTTTCTCATGAAATTTATTTTGACTTGATGCATAGGCAATGATTTTGTCATTTTACATAAACAGACAACCTAGAACCTTCTTCAAAGAATCACTAAATACCACAAAAGGTTCTCCACTTCGGGGTAGTGTGAGAATGGGTGCAATGATAAGCCTCCTATTCAACTCCTTGAAGCTATCTTCACATTCATCACTCCATGAAAACATTACTCCCTTCTGAGTTAGCTAGGTAATAGGTTTGGAAAACTATGGGAAATTTCTTAAAAATCAGCGATAATATTAAGCTAACCCCAAGAATCTATGGATATCCATTATCGATGTTGGCCTCGGCTGTCCCTAAATTGTAGTTGTCTTAGATTGATCCATAGATATCCCATTGCTTGTGATGATATAACCTAATAATGAGACCTCCTTCAACTATAAATCACACATGACATACTTTTCATAGATCTTCTCATTTCGAAAGGTATCTAGTACAGTTCTTAGATGATCCTCATGCTCCTACATGTTTTTGTTGTATATTATAATATAGTATATAAAGACTACCTAAAAATTTTCAAGGTAATCTCTAAAGAAACTATTCATCAAGTCTATGAAGATTTCTATGGAATTTGTGTTTCCAAAAGGCATTACTATGAATTCATAGTGCCTGTTTCTTGTACAAATAGATGTCTTGGGGATATACTCCTTCTTTACCCTTACATTGTAATATCCCAACCATAAATCCTCCATGGAGTAGTATTTTCATCCACATAGATGATGAAATATGTCTAAAATTTGTGGAAGATGATAGTTGTTCTTTATTGTGATTTTGTTGAGCTCATGATAATCAATGCAAAGGATTATTGACCCAATCTTATTCTTGATGAGGAGGACTGATGAAACCCATGGTGAATCACTTGGACGTATAAACCATTTATCTAGATTCTCTTGTAGTTTTTTTCTTCAACTCCTCAAGCTCCAGAACATCCATTCTATACCGATACCTGGATATTTGTAATGCCCTAGGTATACGATCAACTTAGAATTCAACATCTCTTGTATGATGAAGACCAAGAAATTCCTCGGGAAACACTTTAGTGAATTACCTCATAATAAGAATTTCTTCAAGGATGGTTTCTTACTTATACTGAATCATGTGATCAAGATACACATTCCATAGGCAAGTAATATCCAAGCTTTAGATAATTATTCTAAATAAGATGTAACCTCCTCCATGCACTTGTACAGAATTGGAGGTTGATTCTTCATATGGAGATTGATTTCCCTCTCACAGAAATTTATGTTGGATCTATATATGGAAATCCAGTCCATGCTAATAATTGCATCAAAATACACCAAGGTTGTATGAAAAGGTTATATGGGATGTTCAATCACCAAATTATGATAGGAGAGGAATTATATTCATGGTATTCAATGATTTCCCCATTTTTTGTTCTCACTGACATCTTTACTTCCATTATTTGTGGTGGTGTTGTGATTGTTCTACTAAAATTTTGAGATATAAAAGAATGCATATAACTAGAATAAAAAATTATATTTACTATTCTTAAATGAATAACTAGTTTACCTATCACCACTTTTTTGTGAGGGTTATCTTTGGTGGTAGTGATGGAAAAAGATCTCCCATGCTGTCATGGAGGTCATTGGTTGCCTAAATGAATCCATGGCTTAGGGAACTAGTTTGCAAAGTACTCTAGTTATTTTTAGCTGAACCAAAGAACAATGTGTTGAGGGTCGAATAGAGAATTCCTCTCCACTTTAGCAGCATCGGATTTTTCCTATTAGTAGTTAATATCTAGGTTCCCATCTCTTCCACACCTAAATCATGTCCTCATCCCCTTGAATAATTTTTTAGGGTGCTTCTTTCCACACCTTTGGAATGTTGGGTGATGGAATTTCATAGCACCATTGAATTTATCTATGAGACCACT
>CAUJRU010004631.1:0-14000 GCA_963277665.1 Viscum album | reverse complement strand
AGTGAGAGGTAGAACCATAAGAGTAAAATGATTATTGGTTGTCATCACCCATTTAATAATGTGGAAGAAGAATAAAAGTAATCTTAAATGTTGGATTCAAAAGATGTGGTGAACTATTATAATTATGAAACACATAGAGATAAATGGATTCATGTCGATTGGAAATTCCCACAGTAACATGGCCATGTTATAAAGAAAGTCATGGTGACTTAAAAAAGGGGAATAGAGGTCCATCATTCCATTATTGTCAATGTTTTGGTGGAATTATAGAAGTTATTAACAAGATAGACCCGGTGTTTTAGAAAAAAAAACTATTTCAATCAGCTTTTTAAAGACCATGGTGGATGAATATTAGTGTGAAATTTAGAGATTCCATTCTGAATAAGAGGTCGTTTTCAAATTAAAAATTACCTATGAAAAATATTCAATAATAACATTGTTTTTTTGTCACTTTGGATAAGTTACATAAAATAATTAATATTGGTGACTATAGAAGCACACTATTATGGAGGAGGATGTGTCGAACGTCAATATATCTAGAGTTAAAGTTAAAATGAACAAGTACATATGGATCAATCCATTTTGGATGGAATTTATCCAATAATATTGTTATGTAATTATTATTACTACACTACATCATGGTCAGAAATGATATTCACATGTTCAGGATTTAAAATGGTTGAATTAATTCAGATATCAGGAGATTATGCCCTATATTATAGAGCAAATTGATGAGATGGATCCCATCAATGGGAATTTTGGATGTCACCATTCCATGGTAGACTGATACTTGATTAAAATAAAGGAAATTATTTAAAATTAAATATGGAGTTCATAGAGCCATATCAAGTGTGGTTATTCAAATTAAATATAACATAATAATTACACCAATTTTTTTTTTACACCTTGATTAATTATATATATTTTCATTAAGGGGAATTAATATCAATCCTCATATTATAGGGGTTTATTATAGGTATTTTATATAAAAATATTTTTGAAGTTTTGGAAAAATAGATAGAAAATACCATATAGAATATCTATTTTTTTGGTAAAATATAATGAGAGAAAGAGAATAATAAATATCGATATTTTCAAGGAAGAATAAGGGGAACCAAAGAAAATTTTAATTTTCATATCTAGAGTAGTTTATGATCAAAGAATGAAGGGAGAAAAAGGTATTACACTATTACATTTGTATTGAAGTGAATAAACAAAATAGGATAATTCCATGTTGGAATTATCATAATCATGAATGGAAGAGCTACTAGTGTAATTCATTGGAGACAAAGATTCATCCCTCATATTGGGGAGTTGATCTCATCTGACTTTGAAGAATAAAATCATAACAAATTGTAGCATAACATAGAATATATTTAGAAGATAATATTTCTTAGTAACAAATGTTGAACAAACATAGAGTATAATATAAATAAATTTTTAAATAAACCTTCAAGTCTATAATATGACCATTTCCTTAATTTAATTAGTACAATGAGTGAAAAATAGGTAGTTACCATGGATCAAAAATACAGCTTTCCAAAACATATATCTATAGATATATTTGATTATAGTGTATTTATGGTATACTGGAACATTTTCTTGTGTGTAATGCTTATATTATTCCTCAGTGGTGAACAAAGTAAAATACATGTATTATGATTGCTTTAATTTCTACATATTTTTTAACATTAGGGGAAAATGATATAAGTTTCTAAGATATTGAATGTTTACCTCTAACAAGGGAACAATATTGTTACAGCAAAGAGGCTCATAAAAAAGAAATGTTTGAATCTTTCAAAACCCTAATTTAACCCCCACTCAGACTGATCTCAGTCAACATATTCCTAATTGGTTGGTTAGGATTAGTGTGAGTTATTTTGTCTTTTATATGGTTTTGATGATCTTGTGGATTAGTGTATTAGTATAGGTGGTGATTCCTTTATAATTTGAAGGATCCAATGAGAGATAATTTCTTGTATATGAATTTTTTCATGAGTGAGTTTTAAGGAGGGTCATAAGGTCATTCCAATGATAATTGTAATGAGGATAAGTAGTTAAAATATGTATAAACCTACTGGATTAGTTTTTTTCCTTGATTACCATGTTTTCTGATGTATCTAATATATTGTGTGGTATATTAATGGAACCCTACCATTGAGAATAGTTTTTTTAGATCATGTAGGTGGTTGGAAAATGTGATTATTTCCCCTTACCTTTTCTTTATTTGTTAACACATGAGGCATATCCATAGGACCCTACCATGAGGAGATTATTTGGCCATCATGGTATGATGAATATTGGGATTACCTACCTCGACCACTTATGTGATAATAGGTGGTCATGAGACTCATATGTGGGACCTTACAATGAGGTAGAGGTTCAGCTACTATGATATGATTGTTTTTGTGATTCCCTCCATGGATTTCTTTTTGGATACTAGTGTTAAATTAATGGTACATGGTTATAATATCTTTTTTCGTTTTTGATCACCCTAGTTATGTTTGAGGTTTATAGTTGGGAATTTATTCACAATTCTCAATAGGGGTTCTAGTTATTTTTAATATAATTTTTTTATTTCAATTAATGCATCCACTCACATGTTTATATAGAACATATTCTATGTAATAATTTTTCATTTACTAGTAGGTCATTTACTCACTCCCTTCACGGTATCTTGATACACATCTATACATTATTTTCATGGATTCATCCATAGGCAAGGGCCCCATGTCAGACTACTAAATTGGTGGAGATGGTAGGGGATAGAGGTAGTGCTAGGATTTACTTGGATTATTTTATAGTTTTACCTCATTACACATTAAATCTTTCATATATCTCATTTAATGATCTAATACTTATAGGGATCATTTTTATTATTAATGTGTGATTGATATGCATCCATATCACTATAGAATATGGTAATATTTATGTGGTTGGGTTACCATTATCACTCTTTTATATTATCTTATTTATTATTTCTATTTTTTTTTTGTTTTTTTGAAGGCTATCAATTTTAATATCATAGTCTCCCCACAATATGGATTAAGAAACAATCCATTAGTTCAAAACCCTCTAATGTTATAGGATATGTGCACGGGGCCTTGTATCACCATTTCTTAGTCCCAAAAAAATTAGGATAGGGAATTAAAAAATGGTATCAGAACACATTTAATTATATTTTTTATTTAGGTCATAATAGAATGGAGATAGTATAGTGGAGATTCAGAAGGAAGTTATAATTATGCCTAACCAACACCATCATAGTTGATGTTTGAGTCACCAACATATTTAGATTTATTTTATTGGTTGTGTTGTAGTGGTTTCATTTTATTCTTAAGTGTTATTATGATTTCATAGTTTTTGGGGGTTTTCCTATTTCTAGGTGGGGAGGGAGTTCATAATATCATATATCAAGATTAAATAAGTAGGTTCAAAAATTATGAAAATGTTTTCTTATGATTTGCATTAGTTTTAAAATATTTAAATTCTTGGAATAACATATTCAATATTTTCCCAATTACATTATTAATAACTTCTAATTAATTTAACTTGAATATTTTGATGAATTGGTTATATATGACAGTGACAAGATTATAGGTACAGGTTGTATGGGCATAGTCTCTGGTTAAGCTAGGGGTAATGATCCTTTAGTGTCTTATGGGAATAACTTTAGGGTGTATATACTAGGGTTATAGTATTTTTATGTG
Organism: Viscum album; assembly: GCA_963277665.1. Lineage (NCBI taxonomy): Eukaryota > Viridiplantae > Streptophyta > Magnoliopsida > Santalales > Viscaceae > Viscum > Viscum album. The sequence goes on along the minus strand of CAUJRU010004631.1, from coordinate 10,290 downwards.
ATTATTAAATGTTTAATTTTTTTAAATATATACACTATTAAATGGAATTTTTGCATTAATATTTTTCCATTTTAGAAAAAAATTTCCTCAAGTATTTGATATGGTGCCACACTGGGATTATATCTATGATTCTATTGAGGTTGGGAATCATTTTATTATGACTCTAAATATATTATCAAGAAGGGATGAGAATTATCTTGTGGATCCTCTAGTTTTTTGGTAGAATATCTGATTCAGCTAAGGTTTTTCTCATTATACTAGTAGGAGAGGAAGGTATGAATTCAGATGAACCTACCATGACATATGTTTCCCTAGATTCCTTGATAAAGATTCATATATCCTTTTAGGGTAAAATAAATACTTGTGATACTGAGGACTAGATGGATACTATAAAGGGTGTCTTTGAGTTAGTAAGGACACTTTTCGGTTAGTGTGAGAATTTGGGGAACTATATTCTTCCAAGATCCTCAAGGAGATGGTGGGTAGTTATGGTTCTTACTAGTAGGATTGAAATGTTATAATGGGATACCATAAAGGACATCTACTTCAAAAAGTTATTCTATGGATCATTAAAGCTATATTGGGAACATTAGTTTATGAAGCTTCCATAAGGAGTGGTTTCAACGATGGAAAACACTTCCTTTTTATTGAGAAGATAAATTTTTCTACCTTATTGGTGTGAAATGAGGACCAGAAGTCCCAGTGGTTTAATATTGGACATAGATTAGATGTGAGGTGGATTTTCACAAAGTTAAACCAAACATCTTATCCGGATTTTGTCCCCATGGTACTTACTATTGAGAAGGGTATGATGGATGATAGTGAAGAGGATCTGTTATTTTCTTTATAGATTGGGTGGTGTCCATTCTATTAGGTATAGTGGTTCCTCTTCAAGTTGTAGGAAGAGGAGACTAGATGTGATGTTCTAGAGTAGTGAGAGGAAGGTAAGTCAGGGTATGGGTTCATTTCTTACTCCCTTGGGAGGGACTTCCCCTATGAGTTTTCAATGTCGGTTATCAAGCCATTATTATTGTTCCTAGTCTATCCAAGAAAGAGAATATTATTCATGTTTCAAGTTATGGATTACTTATAATTTCTATATAAGGATTCCACGTCATAGAGGTGGTAGAGGATCTGTATAAATAAAATAATCCCAATCTTGGTATAAGGGACTATATTAAAAATCAAATATGTTTCAAATAGGACATTCATGGTGTTGTACAAGGGTATCAATGACCTTAGTTATCATATATTTTTCAAATTTTAGTTCCTCAAGTGAGTTAAATATCATAGGGTTTGGTTGGCAGATCTGAGTAAGGAAAGTTGTATGTTTTGGATGAAGTTCCACTTGATATGGAAGAAGATCGATATACCATGAGATGTACAATTTTGATAAATTCCACACTTTTTGTTTCTAAATTTGATACCAGTGAATATCATTCATTCATATCAATGAATATGATTTTTGGAATGATATTATTAGTGATCTTTCACTTGGTATGTTGGATCTTGATGCACCTATGAAAAAGTGATCGGATCATATTTAAAGATTCCAATTATGTTCCATAATTTTTTATGGCTTTGGGATCTTGTTTGATTCCTAATTCTATATATGGAATTATTTTCCATCATTTTTAGGATGAATTGGCTGATGTGTTTCTGGGCTTGTATCAATTTTTATTAGGGTGTGTGACGTTTACTTCCTTTATAGGAGTGAAGTATATTATTTTGTAGGAATGGTATGTGGGGTGGGTAAGGAGGGACCCATCCTTAGTTGGAAAGGCGCCATTATAGTACATGTGATAAGTTATGGTCCGTATAATAGATCAAGGAATGGTTACATCTAATAGTCCATTGGTTTTGAACAATTTTTAGGATATTTTTAATGTGATTTCTATTAATAGGGGATCAAGATAACAATAAATATCACTATTTTCATATATATATTATTAATTAATTATTATCATATATAATGGGATGAGTTTATTTAGATAATGGTATAATTCTGGGATCTCGAGGAAAAATATTTTATCTAACTGTGAACCTCTCTATAGGGTTATCCTACTTTTTTCTCTAAGAAGTTATATTATAGCCTGATATTACACATGGAATATTGGAAGATGAGCCCTGTTATAACAAAAAATAGGTACCCATTTTTTGATCATAAACAACTGTTAAGATTAATTGAGGGGATCTCAATGGTTCTCTAAGATTGAATTGTGATCATCTTATCATTACTTATGGGTCAGGGTGAAAAATATTATAAAAATGGAATTAAATAGTATGTATGGTTTTTATATGTTTTTGTTTATTCAATTTGGTTTTATAAATATTCCAAATAGGTTCATGGCTCTTATGAACAATATTTTTCATCCCCACCCAGACTCCTTCATCATGGTGTTTGGTGATAACAATTTGGTATAATCATAGACTTGAGAGTTTCACACTATTCACATATAGGTTTTACTATGTAAGAATTGATAAAATAATATTTATTCTAGGTACTAGATGTGTAACCTCCAGATTTATGAGTTCTCCATCCTCGGGCATGTGGTATTAAAGGTTAGGATTTCAATTTATTTAAATAAGGGTGTGGTGGTAATTTCTTGGGCATGAAATAACAATATATTCAAAACTAGGATTTATTTTGGCCATAAAAAGTGTTAAATTTATTTCATTAAGTAAATTTCACATTTTGAAGTCCCTATAATAGGTTTAACTAATAATGGGTTCAAATTTCTGTGGAATAATCAGTCCAAAGAAGCCTCCCAGAAGTTGAAAGAGAGATTGGCATCTGCTTTGATTCTGATTCTAAAAAACTAGGGAATGGTTATACTCTATATTATGATGAATTTAATGTAACACCCAATATTTTAAAAGAATAAAAAAAATATATTGCGTGCATGACATGAAACACCAAGAATAGATGAAAAGATAACACTTGATACTTCATGAAATGTATCTTTTTAAATAAATTTAATCTCTTCAATAACATGTGGAACAGGCAAACTCAAGTCAAAATGAACCATAATATAGTATACCATTATAACCTAGAATTTAATTTTTATTTTAGAAACAGTACTAAATAAATTATAAAAATTATGTTTATCAATTAATTATAAATAAAATAATAATCATTTAAAATAAAAAAATGTTTTCTGAAAAAATGTATTTGTCACGCTTTTCACACATAATTTAAAATTAATTTTTACTATATTTAAAAAATTTATTTTTAAAAAACATCATTCTTAAATCACAATATGAAAATTAAATTAGGTTTATTTTTTTGTTATTTTTATGAAATGTTTCTTTTTTTATGAATAGTGAAAAATACTAAATTTTAAATTAAAATTTCCGTTTCGTTTAAATTATTTACAAAGTTAAATTATATTTTGAATTAGTTTTAAAGTAAAATTAGTAAAATTTTATATCTATTAATCCAATTTATGTCATTGTAATTATTTTCATATTTAATTTTGATATAAAAACATTGTAAACTTTTAAACATTTTCTTTTTGAAAACCCGCTTTCTCATCACTCTATAGGATTAATTTTAAATTAAAATTTTTCAATTCTGTGAATGGAATTTGGAAAAATGGATTCCATATTTTAAATAATAATAATTTATAATTTATAATAATGTTAACTCATTTTTTTAAAAAAATGAATAGTGAAAATAGTAAAAACTAATTACCGTAGTTAAGGTAAAAATAGACTTACTGGGGGGTAAACTAAAAAGATAAGGGTTAAATTTTCCTAAATACTAGAATAAAATATATTTTTATTACATATTTATAACATATCATGTATAAGGCTTTATAATAATCCATTTTGGACCCTTTTGGCATTTGAAAAACATGGCTACACCTTTTTCTTTCCAAAAATTACAAATGTGCCACTCACCTCGGTTATAAAAGGCCACCCTCTCTCAACTCTTCTTCAAAACTTCAAACCATTTTGGTTTGGAAAATACCTACCCAAATCGTTTCTAAAATTCCCTCCCATCATCCTAGAAGCCTTATTTTTTGTGTAAATCCATCCTTTTAGGTATTTTGTGCAAACCTAAGGAGGTTTCTCAAAGAATAGGTAACGTTCTTCAACAAGAGTTTTTATTTTATTTCTTCCTCCACCTTTTTATATTATTATTAAACCATGACGATATAATTAACTCAGTATCTTAAATATGTTGAGATTTTATTATAATATGTTAATTACCTAAAACCATCCCCACTTCTATCAAATGGGTTATGAAATCATCATTCGTGTGTTTGGAGGATTATCGCCTCATGAACTGATGTCATTAATTTTTCCATTACCATATCTCACAATTTGGTATGATGATGGATAATATATGTGTATGTGTGTGTGTTTGTTTGTGTGTTTGTGTGATATTTATAATATAATTATACCTTTTTAGTCATTATATCATATATACCTTTTTAATTTCCATTTCTTAGGAGATGTGATAATGTCTCTCATGTGTCTGGAGGATTACCTCCTCACTAAATGATGTGATTCATTTTTCCCTAACGCTTTACATGTAAGGTAATAAAGAAAATTTTAATGAGTATATATGATATAATTTACATAATTATGATATTAATGGAATTTTTATCATTCTAAAATTATAATATATCATTTTCCTTTTTACATTGAAAAACGATAACATTGTTCGTGTACGTGTGGACTACCACCTTCACGAAGTGATGCGACTCTATTTCATAACCACACCACATGGATGATATATATAAGTATAATTAAAGAAATAATATGGTATATAATATATTCTAATAATTATAGAAAGATAAAATATTACTTAAATTCTTTCTATAATGACCATTAAAAATTGGAAACATTACTCATGCGTACGTACGACCTACCGTCTCCATGATTATAACATAGTTAATTTTTCATAACCATATTTCATGATTTTTTAAAAAATTATAATTTATGTATAAATATGATAATTTTTTCATGATTTTTATTCTGTAAATCATATAACTTATTATGTTCTATAACCTAATCATTCATGACGAAACTCGAATTGGAAAGTAAGAAAATCAACACCTGAAATAATGAGAATACTGAAATATTATTAATGAATAGGTGATAATATGTTATAAAAAGATCATATATGATATTATAAATATTAATATTTTTGTTTAATTAGTTAATAAAATGTTCAAAACCACTATAAATGATGTTAAATTATTTTCAGCCAAAACAAAGTGTGAGGTAAGGGTCTCTCTTCTCACTTTTACTTTAGTGAGACATACGCAAAATTCACCACTAATTTCTTTTTTTTGTGCATATACTACCATTTTTGTATGTTATATAGTTAATTAATTTATCTTAATGGTATTTAATTTTTTATTTAAATTTATTTCATCCAAGGGGATTATGACACAAAATTTTCCAAATTGGTAATAGTTTATTTCACAATCTCATCATTATTCAGGATTATTTTATTTAAGTCTCCCATGGGGGAATTATTTTATATTTATATCTTAAAATAAATTTATTTCCTTATCCTATGGTTATTAATGAACTATTTAAATTAATGGTACCATTTTCATCTCTTTGATACTTAAAATTATTAATAAATTTTTTTTAAGAAAATATGACTTTATTTCTCTCTTCACCAAGAAATTCATTTTCATCAAAACCGTTGTTTTCTAAAAAACTTTTCAATTTTTTTAACCTTTTCAAAATGATTTATAAAATCCTTTTTTACCCATTTTTAATTTTTCAAAAATGATTTTAAAGGAATCTTCATATCATTTTCAAAAAAAATCTCATTTGGATTTTACCGAAAATATGAAAGGAACCCTTCTTTTAACATACTTTTTAGATAAAACATTTTATTCCATCATGACCACTCAATGTTTTAAGGCTTACTTTATATTTTTCAAAAAAAAATTAAATAATTTTTTTTAAAAATGTTTGTGAAATTTTAGTTTTAAAAGGTTATTTTTAAAATCCAAAGGATATTTTCCTCAAGAATGTTTTTAAAGATATTTTTATGGTATTTAAATTTATCAATGACATAAACCATTTAATTCACTTATCATCCATTAGGATTGTACTAAATTGATACCATTAATTTTAAATTATATTTTTTATGATTATGTTCATTGATTGAGAAAATTATTTAAATATTAAATGCTAATTTAAATATGAATGTTTATGTTGATTATGTTTCACCCATTTCATACGAGGAATGAATTGGATTTTCAAAGTGATGTGTAGGGACCACTATATCTCCTCAATGAATTAGTTAGTCTCATTATACAAACTAGATATGGTTTTTTTAGGCCTTACCCATTTATATAGATGTATTTTTACAAGACTCGGTGGTATTAGATTTCTTGGCATAAGCCTCAATGGTATTAGATGTCTTGGCACAAGCCTCAACGGGTTGTTTTATATGTCCAAGGTTATGAATTACATCCTTATGAATTTAGTTATTGATATTCCATGTGATTTAATTATTAGTTAGAATATCCATGGTAAAGTTTCAATCCCATGTGATTATTTATATGGCATTATTTGATCATCTTTTATTCATACCATATTATGATCATGTTATTGATTAAATGGATGGTGTTTTAGTTATTTACCTTTCCACATTGACTATTCCTTATTTATTCGTAGATTATTCTATATGCTTACCCTTACTGAGCATCTTAGCTCAGCCTTTTCTTATGTTTTATTTTCCCTTGGATAACAAGAATTATTTTTTGACTAATATGCAAGGATATACTTTGGAGAACAATGAAATTATAAAATAAAATTCTTTATGTATTTTATGTTTTAAAATTTAATTTTAATTTTATGTATGTATCTAGTTTACCAAGACTAAAAAACTATTCAATACTTTAGGATTCGATTCCTTATAGATTATACCAATGTAATAATGCAGAAACTAGTTCCGAGCTACTCGGGTAGGGTTCAATAAAGTTGGTATCATAGTAAGTTTAGTAGAAAACTTACAAACAAGATTTAGGAAAACATAGATTAGGGAACATAGCCCTATGATATAATTTGAGGATAAGTATATAAGATATTTTTTTTGGTAAGGAATATGTTATGTGGTTTTCTTAGAAAACACATCCTTATCGAGATATTATAAGTGGAAATGGTTCTAGCACAAATGTACCTAGGGGAAATAAATCCAAAAAGGGTGCATTAGTCTTAACCCAATAATCCCCTGGTATATTAAAACATACCTTAATGTGCACTTGGTTTAACACTCCCAGGGTATATTCTTAGTATAATTCATGTTTTATTTATAAACCATTGTGAAGGATTTGAAAATAAAGATATCCCCAAAGAAGCCATTTTTATGATAATGAGATTGGATATACATAAATTTTTCAATTTACTTTAATTGATTCATTATTTTTGGGATTATACATTATGTTTCATAATGTTATGATCTAATCTAGTGTATTCCATTATTTATAAATGAATCCTAATAGAAGGAATGAGAAACGTATCAATGTACATACTCTATGTAGGGATTTACCTCCTGGTAAATATAATAAAGTCATAGTTGTAATTATCATCAATAAAATTATAACCATATTAAGGAAGATAAATCAGGTTATGAGTAATGACATTTTCCATATGGGGTATCCTAATGATCCACCATGTGGTGTATCAATGTTAGACTACTTCATGCATCAGCAACCACCATCATTAAATGGGACTAAAAATCCATTTTTATCTAAGAAATAGATAGGTTCTTTATAGAATATATTTTTCACTCTAGGAAGTACTAAAATGGAGAAATTTTTCAAGTAAGTTTATCCTTTATCAAGATATATAGATAAATGGTGTTCCTTGATTCAAAACACTAAGGATGATAAAGAAACATCAAGCATGGAGTGGAAGTATTTTAAGGTAATATTCATGGAAATATATTTTCCTCATGAGAAATAAGTAGATATGGAATGAAATTTCTTAAGTCTAAGATAGAAAGAATTTTAAATTGTTTATAAGTTTGAATCTATCTTTATGAGTATATCAAGGCATATTGTGGACTATGTAAGTAATCTAAAGAGCAAGATTGACAGTTTCTTTGATGGTATTAAGAAAATACATTGAAGGGAACAAGTCTCCAAAATAATCTCATCATACGAGGACATAGTATCATATACTATCACGATATAGAAATAAGTCACCATGTCTTATGGTTTTTAAAGTAAGCAAGAGAAGAAGAGAATTATAGATAAAAAAGAGATAAAGGTAAGAAGGGAAATAAGGATTTTCCAAAATTTGATACTTATGGAAGGAAAAACATTTTTACATTCTTAAAAGGAAAAGGATTTTACTTAAAGTGTGGGGAAAAATGACATTATGCTCATGATTATAAGGGAAATAAAAAATCTTCCAATGTGTAATGATTTTAATATAAGGATATGGGGCACTATGAAAATAAATTCCCAAAGCGTCAATAGAAAATACCTCAAATAGATCTAAGGGGTGAATGTGAATATTATGCTATTACTATAGATGAAGTGGAATGATTATTGTTATTTTGTATTTGGGACCATGAAATATTTTGTACAAGTATTTTATTAATGATATTATTGAAATGTATAAGGATTGTACTGTGGTAATTTTTCATTAAGGATTTGAAATCGTATGTTGAATGGTACTAATGACCAAGAAAAATGATTTAGTAGAATATTTAACTTTATGGAAAACAAATTATTAAGGGAAAATAACCCATAATATGTTCATAATTTTTATGTAATGATGTTGGGATCAAGATATGATTGATGTGGATAAAGTAAATTGGATAGTACTGACTACCATGGAACTGATTAATGATAAGATCATTTTTGGAAATCCAGTGGCCTTCTTTCTAAATTTATAGATATTAATATTTCTGAAGGTACATAAGGTTAACCATTTATGAAATGGTATAATTTGAACTTTGGATGAGGTTTTAGATATTAATGTATTACTTCACTATATATGGATTCATGTATATTGGATAACCTATGCTAACAATTTTTTCATAATAATGTCTAGAGATAGAAGTAATGAATTATCATTATATTATGGATATTAAAATCCATTAAAAGTGAATTTTAGTTATTCAGACATAAATAATTATTTTTTTGAAAATAATTTCTTTGAGTAAGTGATTAATAGGAAATTGATCGAAGCAAAACCAAAGGATAAAATTGTGTTAATAAAATTGAAACATATCAAGTAAGTATATTTAATTATAATCTTATATAGTAAATGAATTCTAAAAAATTCAGAAAAAAACCTTGAAAAAAAAATGTTATCATATTACCATCATATCCTATGAATCATATATCCTTTTAAATCATCAAAAATTTATGGTTTTTAGGTCCTTGAATTTCTATTTATCATTCACTTTCTTATGATCAATGACCTCTATCACTTCCTATAATTATTTTCTCTTTTCTTTCATGTCCACGTTTTCTTTTCTAACCTTTGTTCTCCTAATTGGAAACCTAGCTATGTGTTATTCCATATGAACTTCATAGTTTATTTTATATATAATTAATAGGATGTTTTATTAACCCTTTTATGATTTTCATTTTTTAATAATGGTATTCTCAAATGTAAAACCCTTGATTGCCGAGATCAAATTTAAATTGAAAGGATGAAATTTATTTAAGGTGAGAAGAATGTAAAATCATTATATTTTAAAAGAATAACATTTTTTTCTATATATTTTATGAAACAAAACACCAAGATTAGAAGAAAAGATAGCACCTAAGACTTTATGAAATATTTCTTTATAAATAAATTTAATCTCTTTGATAGCTTTCAGAAAACGCAACCACAAGTTAAAAAGAAAAATAATATAGTATACTATTATAACAATGTTGTTAAGTTGTAATATTTGAATATTAATAACTAAATTATAAAATTATTCTTGTCTATTTATTATAATTAAAATAAGAATCATTTAGAATAAAAAAGAAATGTTTTCTGAAAAACTGTATTTGTCGTGATTTGCACACATAATTTAAAAATAATTTTTACCAAATTTATAAAATTTATTTTAAAAAATATAATTCATATTTTAAATCATAGTATTAAAACTATATTAGGGTTAATTTTTTATTTTTCTAAAACGTTTCATTTTTTGATGAATAGTGAAATATACTGAATTTTAATTAAAAACTACCTTTTCATTTAAATTATTTACAAAGTTAAATTATATTTTAAATTATTTTTAAATTAAAATTAGTTCAATTATATATATATTAATCTATTTTATGTCATTGGAATCATTAT
>CAUJRU010004630.1:0-14000 GCA_963277665.1 Viscum album | reverse complement strand
GTGTCATGAATCTCTCACACTTGCTGGAATTGATGGTGGCGTGACTCGCTCTTGTGATCAAGCCGTCTGTACCGAACTTCTTCATTAACTTCTTTTCTGGCTTACATTGACTTCTCCTCCACATTGTTTGACATCCGTGGGATAAAGAGAGGCATCTTTCTTACCTTTTAGCAATTACCATGTTACCTTTGGTAAACTTTCATTTCCCATCACCGAAGGAATTGACATATCTATCATTATCAAGCATTCCAGTGAATATCAGATTGAAGCGAATATTAGGAACATGCTGCACATCCTTCAACATCAACCTGCATCCAATATTAGTCTCTTGAAAAATATTACCAATATCAGTGATTTTGGATGCACCATCATTTTCCATCTTCACGTGTTCGAAACTCCCACATGTGTAAGATGAGAAGAAATCTCTTCTGGCGGTTACATGATAGGAGGCTCCAGAATCAATTACCCATGTCGAGTCTTGACTTGTAAGATTGACTTGATCATCTTCTTGAACAATAATGATATCTTTATTGGCAACTGCAACATTATTATTTTGGGTTTTAACTTTCTGATTCTTCTGCCTTTAGCTTCTGACACTCCCAAATGAAGCGTCCGGGCTTGCCACAGTGGTGGCACTTCATGTCATATCTCGATCGAGATTTCGATCGCTCCTTTGCAGACTTTGGTCACGGGGTTCTCTTTCTATGTTTCTTCCCCGCCATTTCTGTTTCTCTTGTCTTTTAGCGACAAGAGCCTCTGATTCATGTGTACATACCTCGTCCTTTCAGATTCTTCATTCTATATTCTGTCTTTTACCATTTCTAAGGTGAGATTTTTATCTGGAGTTGAATTGCTAACTGAGTCTCACGTCTTCGGTATAGAATTCAACATCAACAGTGCCTGCAACTCATCAACCATCATTTTCATGGAATTCAACCGATCAACAATATCTTGGAACTCGCTTATGTGCTATGATATGTTGCTCTTGTCTTTGTACTTCAAGTTGATAAGTTGCTGTATCAGGCTTGCTTTGTTCCGTGTGGTTGTCCTTGCATACGTTTTTTCCAATTTTCGTTATATAATAGAAGCATCGTGTTCCTTGGAAAAATTCTGGAAGATACCTTTGTCGATCCACTGTCTGATTTGGGCAGCGCATTTCCTGTTGAGCACGACCCACTCCGCATCAACTGGAAGGGTAGATTTCTTCTCACTGGATTGACCGCTTGTTGAAGATTCATCCGCTTGCACTGTAATGAGTTTAGTGGTCTTCACTATTGGTTTCAACACATCTTTAATATATAAAAGATCCTCCATTTTGGATTTACAACTGACATAATTAAAAGTGGTGAGTTTAATTATGTTACCGGTATTTTTTTCCATTGATACAGTGATAATCTCGAAAATCTAACTGCACGGATGTGTCCGACACGGTCGAAATAGTTGGAAACGACTCTTGGATCGCTGAAAACGGACTCTGATTGGTTAAGATATTGCCCAAACTGTTTCAATGGTCTAGATCGACTGATGAAGTGGTGCTGACATGGCTCGCCGGAAAATCCTCCGGAAAGTTTCCGCCAGCGTGAACAATACCGTCTTCTCCGGCAAGGGGATACAGTAGCACCTCGAAGTTGACGGAAACTTTGACCGCCTCTATAGACTTTGTTTCAGCTCCGTTTTTGACGTTGTTTGCACCGTTGAAATCGTTTCGACGATCTCTTCAATAACCTTGCTTCAAAAATTTGTTTTGACCACCTTCAATTTTTCGATCATTGGAAAACCTCTCTGCACCGTCGTTGTTTCGACCTCGATGGCTCTGATACCACTTTGTTGGTGCAGCGGAATTTCCAGGCGACGAAACACATAAAACAGAATAGAAAAATGGAAGAACACGGAAGATTTACATGGTTCAGCGGTGTGCCTACGTCCACGGGAGAAAGGAGAGCTGGAGGATCACAATTATAGTAGTTACAAAATTATGGGATTCCATCCTTTTTTAAAGAAACAAACGTAACTCCTTTCTCCGGTTCATCTACCTGCTGAAGAAGATCATCGTGCCGTTTGCTGCGTTCAACATTCAATGGCGGACTTGTTTGGTTGCCGATCATGGAAAAAGCTGCTGCCAGACATCTTTCTCCAGGCTGTTGCCGACAAAGGAAAACTCCAAAAAAGGACTCCCACAAAGGCTCCATGATTGACTCCCAAAATGGGAGTGGCCCCCACTAGTGGGACACCAAGTCTGGGGCTGGTGTGCTTGGCATGGCCCATGTGAGGCACTTGGGTAGGGTGCACCCTGTTGGGGCTGCTGCGCCTGACCTGGCATAGGGTGCCTGGGTTGCCTGTGTGGGCTGGTGCAGCAGAGCGAGGAAAGGTAAGGAGAGAGCTGGGAGACCCTTTTAAGATTTCCTGAACCTCGATACCATGTTAAAATCAGGATACCAGAAAGTTGTGCCTATTGAATATGGTCGAATCTCTATATATACAGAGATAAGGAGATTCAACATTATAACCAGAAAGATGAGGAGATATGATAGACCTAGTCAAATAGAATGAATCTTGACACACCTATATTCTAGATACATAATTACACTCTTAGAAACGATAACTGTCTTATGCCACATGGTAAAATTGGTGGAATCGAGACGCTCACTGATCAACCTAGAGTATGCCATAATCTTCTATGGTTTGGTACCATTCTCGTTTGTGGCGGCCATAGTGATGAAGTAATCATTGGAGTAGAGTTTCCAGAGTCGTTTCTTCATCAGAGGAAAGGTGGCAGAAACCTGGCGGGGGCACGATGGGAAGGTGCAGCCTGGTCAGCTGGCCAGTGGCATGTGACCGGCCTAGGCAGTTAACCCAGAGAGGGCAGTGCGCACGGCTGGGGGTGTGTGACTGGGCACAGGGGTGCCGACTGAGCGAGGACGGTTTTGGTGAGTGGGGACGGGGGGCTCTAGAGAGGCTTCTTTGGGTTATGGTTCTGATACCCCATATAAGGAATAAATACAATACATAAGCCGTTTCTCTCAAGTGAGACGGAGTCCCTCTATTTATGGAATCCGGATGAGAGATACATCACTCGAGATAGGCGTAAGATTCAAAATTTAAACACATGAGATAAGAGAATAGGATGAGCTTAGTCAAACAAACAAAATCTGGATATATCGACGTACTAAATACATATCTCTGCTCTAGAGAGGCTTCTTTGGGTTTTGGTTCTGATACCCCGTATAAGGAATAAATACATAAACCGTTTCTCTCAAGTGAGACGGAGTACCTCTATTTATGGATCCGGATGAGAGATCACTCGAGATAGGCGTAAGATTCAAAATTTAAACACATGGGATAAGAGAATAGGATGAGCTTAGTCAAACAAACAAAATCTGGATATATCGACGTACTAAATACATATCTCTGCTCTAACAATGACATTCACTTGTCTACTAAAATCTAATTAATTGGGTTTTCCAGTGAGTGGCCAAAAGACCAGAAAATTTCAGACCTGTTTAGTATAAACAATGTTTTATGCTCTGTTTTTCTAAAAAACAAGCTCAATTCCATCATTTTCAAATTATTCATTTGAACTGTGAAAATTTTGTCTTTCAAATATTATCTCTTTCAATCAAATCATTCAAGCACTGATCCAAAGATTAAATTTTATTGATGGTGATAACATGCCATGTCAATGGAGTTCTATTCATTTTCTCTTTTGCGAAGTATAAGTATTGCTTTTGCATGCTGCGATTCTCTGTTTAATTGAGCTGTGATTCCTGGGATAGCATGCGAATTCTGGCAATGTTTTTCAGTGGCAGAAAAACACTTTCATTAAGCAATCTGGAAACACTTACACGGAAGCACATATCATAAGTGATAAGTGCTGTCAGATGGACGCTTAACGCTTGTTCTAAAACTGAATATCAAATTAAATATGGTTGGAATAATACATACATTTCAACTCATCATTTCTTTTCTGTAAGTATTTTCCCTTTCTCTGCAGGAAATTCGTGAATTGTTAGAACTTCAGAAAACATTATATACATTTCTCCATCTGATGACCACACATGGGCTTTCTTCTGTTCTCCTTTCCCCTAGAAGCTGGGAATACCTTCAGCCATTGATGCAGTTGCTGCTGGATACTGCTTGCAACCACAAGGATACGGTTGTGAGGAAGGTGTGTGTGTTTTAGCAAATGTAATATATTGTGAGAATATTTATCATGTCCTTAGCCTGTTTTCATCATTGCTGTCATTGTTATTCAGACGTGTGTCCAGATATTCATCAGACTAATTAAAGATTGGTGCACGGGGCCTTCTGGTGAAGAAAGGGTATGTAGCTCTGAAATCCTGATAATTAGTTTTGTTGGCTTTAGATATTTGCAACTGACTTAAAATGTCTGAACTCTTGCAGGTGCCTGGTTTCAAAAGCTTTGTCATTGATGTTTTTGCATTAAACTGTTGCTTGTACAGTGTACTAGACAAGTCCTTTGAGTTTCATGATGCAAATACTGTAAGTTGAGAATTTTAAAGCCTGTTGTTGGAATTAAAATCCATGGGTTCTTGGATTTGTTTCTGGTTGTGCTTTATATCATTATTTTCACTTTTTTTTTTTATGAAACACAATTTGGTCTGGCTACTTTCTTTAGGTAACAGAATCAAATTATTACCCTTTTTAATCATGTGTAAGAACCACTGTTATTCATTAGGTCTTTGTTGTGATACACCACTTTATACGATCTGTCAGACAATTAGTGCCCTTTTCTGACTTTATTTTCTACTGAATGTCTTAATGTTTAAGGACATCTTAAGCATGTGTTTTGTTGGCAGTATAGACCAATGTTAATATTCTACATTAATTTTAGCGGTGTAAAAAATGGCCCGAGGCCCACCTTGGCCTGACTGGTCTGCAAGCTTTGTTTTTTAGTGGTCAGGCCTGGCCAAATATTTGAGGACCGGGCCCGGGCTGACAATTTCACCCAATGGCCACACATGGTGTGGCCTGGGTCTTGCCCGATCTGGAATGTTATTGTTCTTTACAGTTTTTATGTCCTTATTCTTTACGCTTTACATTTTTTTGTTTACTGCAGCTTATTTTGTTTGGAGAAATCACGTTAGCTCAGAAGGTTATGTATGACGAGTTCGGTGATGATTTTCTGGTGCACTTTGTGTCCAGAGGTTTCCCTAATGTCCTTGGTCCTCAAGATTTGGTGGGGCAATATTGCCGGAAGTTGCAGGTATTCTAATTAGGTTTGATCATGTGAGATCCTCAACTTAATTACCATATAAAATGGAAAGCAACAGGACAAAATGTTGGGCTGTGTTTGGTTTTAGAAAACTTTTGCTGTTTTCATTTTCAAAAAATATATTACAAAAATGTGTTGGATTATGTATAGGAAAACATTTTTTAGAAAATAAAAATGGAAATGAGTGTTTTTTGGAAAACAAAATAACTTTTTTTCATGTTTCCTAGAAAATGAAAAATACTTTCTTGGGTTTTCGTGCTACCTAAAATATTTTCCAGCATGTTTTCTAATGCATTTTTTATGAAATAAAAACACGAAACATTTCCCAAAACCAAATGCAGCCTTAATGTTGATTTCTGTTTTTGAAAACAGTTTTCTTGTTTTTGAAAACAGGAGAATAAAAAAATCTGTTTGGCAATATATTTTTTAGCTTTTAAAAATTGTTTTCATTTTTTAATTTAAAAATAAAAAACAGGAATGATCTAGACTTGTTTTTGTTTCATGTTCTCAAAATAAGTTACGGGGATGTGCATGATAGGATGTAAAGTTGGCTGGGATCCTATCAGCTTGAGTCAAAGTGTTCGAGACACCAACCTGGTTCGGTTTGATCCGGGTTTTCAACTTGGTGATTCATCCTGAGCTTTTGAAATAAATAAATAAATTCATATATATCAAAAAATATCGTAATCCTAATTCCTGGTTTTGGGCCAAGCATAGGGCCAGCCCAACCCCAAAAATATCAGTTTGGCCCATTTGCCGAGCTTAAGCTGATGAATCATTTTTACATGACATTCCGATATTCCAATGCACAACCCCATATTCAGTTAAATATACAATGAAACAAATTTTGAAAATACAAAAAAAAAAATACTTTGTTATAAAAAATTAAAAAAATGATGTTAATGTGTGTGTGTGAATATGTTAGAATTCTTAATTATTATAAAATGTTGCAAATTTCAATATATGTAACTGGTAGTGATCTTTTTTTTTTCAACAAACAAAATTTTCTCTCTTATTTTTGGAACAAATTTTAAATTATCACACGGTGTTTTTATGAAACAAATTTTAAGAATAGAAAGCCAAAACTGTAATCAAACGTACTTATTTTTTATATTTCTTTTATCTTTTTTGAGCGATTTATATCAAGCCCTTGCCCATCTTGAATGTCTGTATCTTAGGTGTTATATTGTGCATCATTATATTACTTTTTTGCAGTAAAATAACTTGTTTCGGTAATATTTGGTCGTGGCCCTCTTATTATTTTTGTGCAGGGTAGTGATCTGAAGGCTTTGAAATCGAGCTATCAGTCTCTCATTGAAAACTTGAGGTTACAGCAAAATGGAAGCCTTGTATTCAGATAGCATTCCCATGATGTACCCTCTCAGACAATCATTCTTTGTTTGAGCCTCATTCCCTTCCACCTTTTCCCAAAGGTGGGTCCTGATTCGGAAGTTAAAAATTTTGCGCTTTGTTTGGCATCATTTGTTGAAAACTGCTTATTCTTGATTGTTGATTGAAAATGTGTTTATCTGTCCCTTGCTTGTGGTTTTCTTCCAACTGTTTTTCTAGAAAACAGAAACTGCTGTTTTTGATGTTGCACTAATGCCTGTGGCAATTGCAGGGTTCTTTCCTTGGTGTATATAACATCGGAGATGTCAAGGTATTGATACTCTTCATTTTCAAATTTGGATTGATTCTTAACTTGAATAATAATAATAATAATAAATAATAATTGGGTTGTAACAGGAGTAAATTTCTTTGAATGTGGAAGAGTTGAGAGGAAAGTGACCCTCTAGTGATGGTGCCATTATTCGCCGTTTGGGTGGGGCATAAATCACGTTGTGGCGGGTTTTGAATTTTTCGTTGAGTATTTTTGCAAGAAACAAGTGATGGGTGGGTGTTTGGAAGCCCAGAATTTTTGTTTATTAAGTTATGTTTACAGTTCATTGTGAATCATGTTTTGGTTCATGGTGTGGAATGGGGGGTAGGGTTATTCCCTGTTTGGTTGATTTTCTTTTCAGTCTGCCAAACTCACTCAGCAGCCCCTTGGAATTGAATTAATAAACTGAGGTTCATGTTTCTCCCTCGTCCCTCTTCTCCTGATGCATCCCATGATCTCACTATAGTTCATGCTGATCTTTCCCTACATGTTTACTTATGATTATCCCTTTACTAAGCTATTAGCTCGTCCTTTCTTTCATTTGATGTATGCCCCCATGGGTTCACACACAGTAGATTAGTAACATGGATTAATAGGAAGACTATTATGAATATTTAAATAAAATTTTACACTGTTATGTTTTAAAGATATGTAATATGTATCTAATATCCAAATGGACTAAGCCTTCGAGTTTTAAGGTGTGAGTTATTGTGTAACTTATTATGATTTTTATGAGGAAATATTATAAAATCATGTTTATGAGTTTATATGGATTTTTATAATTTCTAAGGGTTATATGCATCATTATACCTAATGGTCTCTCTTTAGGATCAGAATCCAGGGTCAATTTGAGAGAGCATCACATGTGCACAAAATAAAATAAAATAAAAAATAAGGCTTGTATATTTTTTTTTACCACCCCATAGTGATGATCCTCCATGTTTTAAATGATCATTCTGTTGCGGAATTGCCGGGAGGCACAACGACAGAAGCAAGAAAAAAACGAAAGGAAGAAAGCAAAGGACACAACGATTTACATGGTTCGGGAATAATCCCTACGTCCACGGGAGGCATAATTTCACTATTCGGGGGCACAAATTACAGAGGGTTTTTTCAGTAGTAAACCCTAGCCTGAAATGGGCTACATATGAAGAAGACAGTCCACTGTTCTGAATAGTAAGTCCGCGTTGCTATAGTGATTGACGACCAACTGTCAAAAGCGCTACAGTGACTGACGGCTGGAGAAGTCAAAAGTGCTACAGTGAAGTTGATTCCGAAGTCCGCACTGCTACAGTGCCAGTCGGTGTCGGTCGGTCAGCTCCGCTACATTGGTCATCATTGCTACAGTGCCAAACTACAGTTTGACCCGCGACAGTTGCGAGCCACAAGCATTCGGCCCAACCGGATCGGGCAACACCAATCCAACACATTCTGGAACTTGAACCTCCCAAACTAGAGACGATTTCAAGTGTTCAATTCAGGTCTTGACATCGATCCCAATCTCAAGCTAAAACATAACTACATAGAGATCTATACACGAAACCAACTCTCATAATCCATGAGTATCTTTGTTCAACATGCAACGACCTTGACCAAAAATCCATCTGTACAACTGAGCTGGGTCACCACGTGATCCTAAACGCACCTTCCCATATGCCATAATTGCTAACTAGTGGTGGTGAAGGTCAGATTGATATTATGGAGAAACTATACCCTTAATTAGATAATCATAAATAATAGTAAATAAGGAATAACCATCATACATAATCTCTGCATAATATAGAAATTAGAGTTATAAGCCAACCATAAGTATCATGTCACCATTTTATAACAAAAAATGTAACCCATGTAATGTCATACAAGTCATACATCAAAAGGATCAGTTGTGGGTCTTGTGGGTCGATCATAAACTAAAAATAAAAAAGATATGGATGCCACAGAAAAAGGGATCATAAGACTCATCAAGTCCTATCTCGTGATCCTTGTTATAAGGAACCGAACTTACACATTATATAACCAAGTTTCTTTAGACTAGAATTCATTTTCTTGCATTTTCAAAGATCTTTCAGGTTTAGAGTTTTAGAGAATTAGATCACAACTCTTACATAACAAACCCAATACATTACAAAGTGGACATATTTACTCGTTATTCATTTTCCCTTATATAAAACTTTTATAATGAAACATGTTTTTTCATGACTAATCTTCATAACTTTCAACTTAACTTCTTTGTATTTAC
Organism: Viscum album; assembly: GCA_963277665.1. Classification (NCBI taxonomy): domain Eukaryota; kingdom Viridiplantae; phylum Streptophyta; class Magnoliopsida; order Santalales; family Viscaceae; genus Viscum; species Viscum album. The sequence goes on along the minus strand of CAUJRU010004630.1, from coordinate 4,868 downwards.
TCATACTTAAAATCCATGAAAAACATTTGAAAACGTGGGTTGAAGTTAGTTTGAGACGTAAAAAGAAACATGCTAGTCCATTTTAAAACCATGAGATCGTAAAAAGATCTTGTATTTAACATAATAAACTTTTACCTCAAAATAATTATTTACTTACACATGAAATCAGCATTACTGCCCAATGTTTTTCATAAAACATTTTATAAGAAAACATAAAGACAAAATCATATTCATGAGGGTTTCTTAGAAAACATGAGAATCCATGAAAAACATTTTCTTAAAAAGCGTACCTTTTTACCCAAAAGAACAATCATTCCTTTAAAATAAAAGATCAGTTGCTTACCTTTTAAAATCAAATGATTTCCATGAAAACTCAATAAGCATATCAAAGTCATGTAGGTGCCTTGAGACATCATTTTCATATCACTCTTACAATCACTCTTACATGTGAAACAACCAATACAGTCGATTTTCAACATAACTATTTGAAGAACATAATCATTACCCTATGCATTGGAGAGTTATATCGGGCTCACCCGTCATAATGAGTTATATCGGGCTCACTCGCCATAAAGAGTTATATTAGGCTCACCCGTCATAATAAACAATGTCTAAGGAACTTACATGAAATGCACAACTTGCATTTCCATCATCACTCATAAAAATATCATTTTAAACCAAATTTTCAAAACTAAAATTCCTAGAAGAAAAGGAAGGAAAATTTTTATTTGAAGAAAACATGAAAGCTTATAAAGGAAGTTAGATATCAAATAATGGTTGAGGCAGCGGTAAAAGCCGTTGATGTCGTATATGTTAAAATTGAACATTCATGTCGCCCTTTGTAAAGAAAGTCAAAATGTTCTATAAAAAGATTTCTTTTGAAAACATTTATAAAAAAAGCCAAGTGTCTATAATTTATTCATGTCCATATAAGTACATAAATAAAATAATTGTAAGAATATGAAAATGGAAGAAAAAGATTTAGAAAATAAATCCTTAAAATATTTAAAATGAGGTTTTTAAAGTAAAATTTTCATTATCTCGAGTCTGACTTGTTAAGTACTTTCTTTATCTTCCTGAATAATAAACTTATGTTAATTATTTACTTTCTTAAGAGCCTTTTTCAAAATTATTATTTATTTTATTTTATTTATTACCATGTTATATACAATTACATAATCAATTAAGTTCACATCAGATGTTTTGATGATATTCGTTTCATATGCCAACAATGAATTCGGTAGGTTGACTATGGTCAGATGTCATTATTCCATCATCTTCAGAATAATAATCTTGACATAATTATCATTTTTATACATTAATTATACTTTTAAAACCAACTATGAAATATGGTTATGAAAAATGAATTATGTTATGATCATGAAGACAATAGGTCGTACATACACATTAGTAACGTTTCAATTTTCCAACAATCATGATGGAAAGTAGGTAAATATTACTTTATATTTCTAGAATGATGATTATATCATAAATATCATATCATATTCTTAAATACACACACACACACACACACATACCATCTATGTAATATGATGCTGAAAAACGAATCACATCGCTTCGTGGAGGTGGTAGTCTATACGTACGCACGGACGTCATTATCATTTTCAATGAATGAAAAGGTAAGAAAATATGTGATATCTTATCTTTCTAGAATTATTAATATTTCATGAATATCATAAATGTACATTAAATCCATCATTATAACTAGTCATGAGAGGCGGTGATGGAAAATGAAACACATTGCTTAGTGGATGTGGTAGTCCACACGTACGCACGAATAATGTTTTTGTTTCCCATTTGATGGAAGAAGAGATGAATATAGATTAGGACATTAATATAATAACATCTCAGTATATGGAAGATACCGATGTTATTATTTCAACATAGTTGAAGAAGATTTGAAGGAGTTAGAAGAAGAAATAAATCGAAAATGCTTGGTTAAGAACTATACATTTTCTCCAGAAAAACTCTTTAGGTTTACACCAAAAGTGGGTAGTGAAATTGGGGAGAGACTTGGGCAGGGCTTGGCTGAACTAGAGTGCTTAAAAGGTGCGAGGAAAAGAGGAGAGTAGGTGCCCTTTTATAAGTGAGGGGAGAGACATTCTTGAAATTTCTTAAGGTATGAAATTAATATAAATTAATTCTCATAGAAAAATGGATCCAAATTGATATAACTTTGAAGATAATATGGTGATTAGTTGAAATCCTCTCATATAATAAAATTTGTACAATTTTAGGTGATATTTTCACCATTATCTTTTGGTTTTAACTCCCCATTAACCCTTTTGTCAATTACCATGGTATCAATATTTTTTACACTAAAGAAGTCAAGAAAGTTACTATAAAAGAACAAGTGGCCCATAAATGGACCATTGTTGATATTATCAACCATATCCTATTCACTTGTCTGAAGATAAGATTTTTTGGAATTTTAAATCATTTAATAAAACATTATTTATTATAAAATATCATTAATGGTATTTTTGGAACTATTCATTTAAACTGACTTTGAAAACAACATGATAATAAAAGAACTCAAATCTAATCAATTCATTCATCCCAAATATGTTATATATATCTATAAAATTCATAGAATACTATAACTCCACCCAATAATAGACTATATTTAATTAAAATAATATATGTAATTTTCAAATAAAAATGACATTTTTTTTATAAATTCGAATCTTGGATGAGTATGGTTGAACCCCACTCATCTAATAGATTAAAGACAAGTGTTAGGATAATTTTTAGTCTTTATCATATTATTTTAATCTTAATTACCCGTTTTACCCTTATCGTAATGTCAAATATTCACTACAGTTACTATTTATATTAAAATCAAATTTAAAAGAACAATGAGACTTTTAAACTACTTTATTTAATGAAAAGAAAATAAAATTTCACAAATATTGATATTTTTCACTATTCACTGAAAAATTAACCTTTTTAGAAAAAATACCAAAATTTTACCCTAAGCTAATCTTGAAATACTGATTTTAAAAATGAAGTTCATTTTTTCAAATTAAAATTATAAAATTCAGAAATAAAACTTTTAAATAAAACCTTATAAGAAAAGGAGTTTAATAAGAATAAAACTATTTCCTTTTTGATTTAAAAATTACTTAATATTCTTATAATGAATATAATCATCTAATTCATGAATACTAATAAGGCATGAAATTGATTATTAATTTCACCTTAGTTGTTACATTCTTCTCCCTTTTGGAAATTTCATCCTCACAATTTTATTTATTTCTCAATCGAGTAGGGATATCTTTCACTCATAGTATTTTTTTGATTCCCATATTGGTTCATCAACCATATGATTTTCTACAAAACATTAACTTGATGAATTACCTTATTCTAAAACACTTTATCCATACGATCAATAATGTGCACTCGCTTTTACTCATAAGAAATGTTTTCTTCCAGCTGAACTACTTCAGGGCTTAAAACATAAGATGCATCTGAAACATATTTTCTTAATGAAGAAACATGAAATATGTTATGTACCTGAGATAAACTTGGAGGCAAGACCACTCGGTAGGAAACTGATCCAACTTTCTCCAAGATTTCATATGATCCAATGAACCAAAAACTTAGCATCCCCTTTTTACCAAAATGAATAACACTTTTCTATGGAGATACTTTAAGAAAAACATGATCACCTACCTTGAAAGAAAGATCTTTCCTCTAGTTATCTGTAAAACTTTTTTGCCTGCTTTGAACCATCCTCATATTTTGCTTAATTATATTCACCTTCTAAACCATTTCTTCTACCAACTCCAGTCCCAACAAATTTCTTTCGCTTTGTAAAATCCTGCCCCTCCTCATTGGCTTGAGTCGAGGTGGAATTGCTACCAAGCCTTAGGTGAAATCCCCAAGATGTTAAAGACTGATAATAAATTCCAAGAGCTTCAATATGGTTGGGGTACAATTTTCCCTTCGAAAATAGAATAACCACAACCAAGTATACCATAACCAAAAAACAATTATACGATGCATGATAACCAAGTAATACAACTCAAGGAAATCCCAAACTGACAAAAAAAGCCAACTACAACCAAACTACATCATAACCAAAATCAGTTTACCAAAGTAGAAGACAAACCGACAAAGCTCAAAGACTCCAAAGACATGATTCTACCTCTCCCAATAAGCTCCATGCTCCAACTCCACAATACAATCCAAAGTATCATGATGAATCACTAAAGAAATGGGATATTTTCCTTTACCTGTGTCTCGATAAATGATACATGAAAAAGCACAAAGTGTCAAAGCAGGGGGTGAGTAATGAAACTCGGTAGGTTTTTTCCAAATGACTTCCCTTTTCATGCTAATAGAATAGAACATGGTAGCACATTTATATAATTTTTTTATAAAAAACACTCTAAAACATTTTGACATTTTAAATCAAAACCAAGCAGTTCACACCAACACCATTTTCCAACCAAAATAGTTTTCAAGGAAAGTAACCAAACAAATCTTTCAAACAATTTCTCAAATTCCATTTTGGTATAACCCATTCTATTCCACATATCCGCACATCCAACCATACATGAAACCATGGACCTCCCTACACTCACGAGTGATGAGTCATCCTTTCACTAAGCTGTCACCGAGTGAACCATTTTGATGAGGGAAAGTTTGTACCCTTATCCATCCCACTTTTGATGAGGGGAACTTCATACCCTTATCCATCTTGAATTCACATGAACAAACACCAACCATTATGCTAAAAACCAATTCCAAATTAACCATTTAAATCTATTTCAATAAAAAATTTCTTTTATTGAAAACATTACTATCAAACCATTTCCAAGAATCAAAACAAATTCAAATTT
>CAUJRU010004629.1:0-14000 GCA_963277665.1 Viscum album | reverse complement strand
ATAGATAAGCTGACTAACCTTCTCCTAATTTTCTTGAAATTTTCTTCACATCCATCTGTACAATGAAATATAGATACCTTTCGAGTTATCTTTTTTAGTGGATTATAAATACATGATAAATTATGCAAAAATAATAGTTAATATCCATCCAACCCAAGATAATATGGAGAGGTTGATACTAGGTGAACACACAAGAAACCTGACTCTAGATGAGAGGAACCCTAATTTAGATCTGATATCCTTTGAGGATGTGGTTGTTGGAAGAACATTTGTGAACAATGTACCTAACTCAAATGATTTCATGGTTCTTAATCATCAAAAACACTACTCATTTTTTGTCATCATGGACAACCAATGATTTTTTATCAACAAATTTGGTATTCCTTCTTGCATTGGATCATCAATTTATTCTTGTTGGGAAGTTTTTTAATGGGAGGCCATCATTAAAATTCTTAAGAACTTCCCTTGAATCCTTCATCTTTTCAGGTTTTCGCATTGTCTTATGCAACTCCTCAAATATTGATTTTTATTTTTATTTTGTGGATTACTGTTATCTGTTTTGGGAAAAATGTCAATGGTATTTTGGGGGTTGTTCCATGAATGTTATTAAATGGACCCAAACATTGTCCCTTATCTGAGTCTCCCATTATTCAGATTTAGATTAGTTTTCTTAGGAATCCACTTCATTATTTTAAAAAATATATACTCTATTTCTGATCTGCACACTCAATGTTAATCCACTTATGTTCAATTTGGAAATGAGGATCCTCTCAAGACCTAATATTTCTAGAATCTGTGTTGAAATTAATGTCTCTCCGGACCTCCCCTCTCAAATATGGATCCAAAATGGGGATTATTGATTTTTTAGGAGGTTGTTTATGAAAGGCTTACAGATTATTCTAATGATTTCCTTAAACATGAATATTTTCTCTGAATAAATTTCTCTTTAAGACTACATGTATTGAGGGAAATAAATCCACTTGGGATGAAAAGTTAATCATAATACTAGACAGTATGGGACTAATGTTAGTCACGGGGTTAATGCTAGCCCCTCTTGTTTTTCTAATGAAGGGAAGAAGACTGATGCAAATAATATTCAGGTTAACAATGAATATCCTTCTAAAATTAGAGGAATGTTTGACTCTATTCTTGCTATAAAAAGTTACATCATTTCCCCTCGCATCCTAGTATAGAAAAAATAAAACTAAATAGAATCACATGATTCAATGGACATGAAGCAAGGTGACTTCTCTAATTATAATGATTCTTTATAGGAAAATTATGATAAACCTAATCAAATTGAGGAATATTATATCCAATAACGTGCTAGGAAGGGGGTAAATTGGTTGTGGATTCTAATAGATACACTACCACAAACTAAAAATAATCTAGGAAATGTGGGGACTACTCCAGCATTGAAATAACAATAGTTACAAGATCACATAAAGCCTAAAGGAATGAAAACACTAAGCCTCCAATGCAATCAATATTTGTACAACCTTTCCCAACCTATGGTTTAGATGTGGATAAATATGGTAAAAATAATGATCATATGTGAATACATTCCTATTTTATTAAGGATGCTGTTATCAAAGAATTTAGTGAATTGATGGATGAACGGAGTGAAATTACATTCCAAACATACCACAATGGTGATATTTCATCTGAGATGTATCTTGAAATTAGGGAATGTATGTTCATCGGGAAGGTTGATGAATATAAGAAGAATTGTGATTTTAATTTTAGAGGCATACTTGGGAATGGTTTTTAATATATAATTGTTTTTCTTACTGGTGATCCTTGTTTAGAACATTATTTCACACTATTGAACTTTTTTTTCAAACCCTTTAGAGTTGATTTCTTTCTAACTGATTTATCAACTCATTGTGACAAGAAAGTTTGGATGAGAGAGCTAGAGTAGGTTCAATCACTAAATCTATATTGGTCTAAATGTTAGGTTGTTTTTTCTTACTGGTGATAGCATTTCCACTATTTTATATTAGATCTGGGTTTTTACTGCTTTTAAGGGTTTGATCTGTTTTTTTCAATTTTTTTATATGAAATTCTTTTTATGCATGCTTTTCAACCTATTCGTATTTATATTTTATACAATTTATTGGCTTCATTTCTTTGGTGTTTTGTAAACATACACAACATCCTTCATTTTAATTATCACCCCACTTAAAGAACTCGGATTTCATATTGATTCTATGTGATTTTTGGGCCCCTATGTAGATTGTTCTTGGAAATGCTTTGGATTCTACTCATTGAGTCTGGAAAGTATATCTACAATTAGTGGTTCAATATTGGGAACATAGAGAGGCCCTTGGGTTAGAGAACTCTGGATTCGTTTCTTCCTTCTTTGGAATGTAGAATTTCAATCAAATAAGAGTCGTCTACCATCTTCGAGAAGTTTCTAGACTGAACTTTCATGACTTGATGACTTTTTCAATTTTCTAATGAATTGAATTGATGGTATGAGGAGATGGATTTCAGTGGTTGAAGTAATTATGGATAGATGAATGTCTCAATCATATATTTTTCACCTTAGGCATTTATTTTTCTCATCTTTTATTCCCTTCAATCATTTATGGTGTAAGCTCATTACACCTAATGCTTGTTTTATTACATTGGGTTTTAATAAATTTATTTGGGGAACTAATTGGGTGAGCAATTCATGTCACCATGTTTATAAAAAAAATCCATCCAAACCAACAAAAAAATGGACCTTAGTAACTATGGTAGGTTTTGGATATTTCATAATAACTAAAAGCTTTGAAGGATCCACTAATATACCCTCACATGAGATTATATAACCTATAAATGAAACTTTATGAATCTAAAATTCAAACATGGTGAATTTTATGTAAACATTTTCATTCATCAGGGACTAAAGTAAATTTATCTAATTCCCATAATGATCTTCCTTTAAATTTTAATATATATGAATATCATCTATAAAGACTACCAAAATGTGATCAAGGTAATCTCTAAAGACTCTATTCATTAAATATATAAAGATAACGAGGGAATTTTTATGAACAAATGGAATCAGTATAAATTCATAGTTATGATACCTTGTACCAAAGGTTGTCTTAGGTATGTCTCTATTTTTGACCCTCAACTGATAGTATCCATATCAAAGATCTATTTTGAAAAATTATTTATGTCCATGTAATTGATCAAAAAAACATCAATTTGACGTAAAGGATATTTTTTCATGATCAATCATGTTCTGTTTTCAATTATCAATGAAAAGTTTTATTGATCCATACTTCATTATAAAAAAAGGATGCATCCAAGGTGATTCACTTTTCCAAATGAATCCCATTTCAATATTCTCTTAGTGTTTCTTCTTCAATTCCAATATCTAAATCTAGACAATTCTATGTGGATTCTTCAATATAGGTATAGCACCGTGTATGGGTTTTTTTGAAAAAATAAACAAACACAATTTAGTGTAAGATACGAAAACTCTTTAGAAAATCCAACAATAAACTCCCAAAAAATAGACATGTCTTTGATATCATGTTTTTCTCCAAACATCTGAAAAAACACCCCATTTGAATAGGAATCACGACCCATATAGGGGATGGTATTTCCCTCAGAGGATCATAATTATTATCATAGTAAAAGTTGATCAAAGGTCTGTTTGTATTATCAATCTTGAAATCCAGTACATAAAAATTGATGTGGGATATATGTATAGAAAGAAAATCAATTCCTAGGATAACATCATATTTTACCAGAGGGGAAAGAATATTATTTTAGGAATAAAAACATCAATTATAAATGAATCATAGACATGAGATAAAATAATCATACCATTTGGGGTTTTTACTGCTAACACAACATCTAATCATTGAGGTGGTGATATGACACACTTATAAAAAATTTTAGATATAAAATATTTGGTAGAACCAGAATAAAACAAAAAAATTTCAATCATGTAGTTGATGATAAGTGTACCATTCACCACATCATTAAGAACTTTCACATTGGTTGTATTAATTTCATATACTTAACCTTCCCCCTTGGCTTATTTTTTTTTTATGTTCCCTTAATGTTTGGGTTATTAGTTGGAATAGTTCCCCATCTCCTTTCAATTAAATCACTGTACTTTAAGGGATTTTCCCTTACCCATTCATTAATGAGCATGATGGCCTTTTTCATTGCATATAAAGAAAAATCATTTTCCTTTTAGGCCTGTACGAAGTTGTTTCTTTCCACAAGTATCCCATATAGGGAAACTACACTTTCTCTCCTTCCTGTGATCTATTTTTTTTCTCTATCGTCCTCTTCTTTTATTTATTTTTGCTAAATCTATAAAACATGGAAAATTATTTCAATTTTTTGATATTTCACGATACAATATCCTCATATATAAGAATGTTTTGGAACCTTATTCCCATGAAATGATTGATATAATTCTATAAAAGAAATATTCAATCATTCTATTTTGATTCTGTATGTAGTTTTAAGCATTCCTTGTTTACCTTTAAAAGTTAAATTCATTATTAGAAACATTTTCCACATCCTTTAATCTTAGAATAAATAATTTTCTCTCTAGATCCAATTATTATTTGTGAAATAAATTTTTTTCCAAGAAAATATTCTTAAAATCCTTTTATTCCATCAAATTTATTTACTCCTCATCATTAGTGTTTTATATTAATGACCACCATTGATATTGATCCCCATAGAGTCAATACAATTCTATGATAACATTCACCTCTTATATACATCCCAGAGTGATAAACTTTTTCTCTAACTTATCTATTTAACAACTAAAAATTGATTTTAATTCCAATTTAATGATAGAGTTTTGTAATTAATAAAGAGATGTAACATTGTTTCACCATGTTGTGGATCAAAATAATTCTCCATTTGGACATGGTTATTGGTCATAACCGGGGTCATCTACCCCAATATGGTTGTAATTTGATCAGTTCCAACAGTATCTCCTGGTCCAGCTTCATTATCATTGTTTGGAGGGAAATCCCTACATAGAGTACATGAATTGATATGGTCCTCATTCCTTCCACTAGGTTCCATTTCTAAACTATGTAATAAACTATATTAGATCATAAAATTATAAAACATAATTTAAAATCTTGAAACAAGTGAAACAAAAAATAAAATTTGAAAATTTTATGCATATCTAATCACATAATCATAAATATGGTTTCTTTGGGAAATTTTTTAAATCCTAGAAAAATTTTCAAATCATTCAAAAAGGTTTGTAAAGAAAATTTGAATAAACCAAATCATATCCCCAAGGATTGTTAAACCAGATCTATAGTAAGGATCAATTTCATGCACCAAGTGATGATTGAGTAAAAACCCAATTCACCCTTTTTAGAGTTATTTCCCCTCGGTACAACTACACTAAATCTACATCCACTTATAATATACAAACATGGGTTTATTGGAAGGAAATCCACATAATCTATAACTTACCAAAACATTAGGATTTAATTCTATAATTATTCATATCCTCAAAGTTAGTCATATGGTATTATTTTTTAATCCATGTTTATCTAAATCTTATTCTTAATGTTTCTACTAAAATTCATATTATATCAAATATAAAGACTGTGACCCCAGAATCCCATAATTAATGGTAACTTTAATAAACTGGTAATAGATACATTTTATTAGATTATAAAGGACTAAATAGTTTAGTAGTATTGTAAAAATAGATGCATACTTGAATCTCTTATAGCAGTTGAATACATAAAATACAACATAGTATTTTCTCTGAGTGCACCATTATTTCCTCTATCATAACCCTTAATATAAATAATAAAACATATATTTTAAACGTAGGAAAAATAAATGTAAGAAAATGGTGATCTAAAATACTCAGTAAGGGTAGGCATATAACAAAAGCTAATAATGCATGAATAATATGAAAAGAATATATTATGATCCAGTAATTCAAAAAAATAATCACATGAACTTGAAACTCATCAATGGATATCACGAAAAAAAATATCAGATGTAAATCAAAATTTATATCATAAACATGGAATTCAATATGTTTAACATCTATGTCTTACTATCATGGATTTATTCTAATAAATATATAATTTTAAGGCCTCATGCAAAGACATATAACCTAAATGGGTAAGGGCTCAAATAAATACCCAAGATAGTTTTTATCATGAGTAATAATGATGAATCAAGGGGATATATAATTCTTGGCCCATCCATCTCTTAATAATACCAATTAATTAATCATATTAATAATCTATACAACTTAATTAGCAAGGCTTAAATCAATAATTATATATATTGGAAGAAGTGGTATAGGAAATATAAATACGTTGTCCTGTAATTATGATCATAAACCATCCAAATAATGAATAAATATGGTATCAATACATCATCCAATAAGTTATCCTTATTAAAATAGATATTTTTTGTCATTTATGAATAATAAAATCACAAAAATACCATCAAAAACATTCTTGAGGAAAATACCATTTTCACTTTAGAAATTTATATTTAAAAACTAAAAATTTCCAGAATATCAGGAGATACATTTTATTTTAAAGGAACCTTATAAAATTGTAATGTAAGATTAAATGTAATGATTTTTCATGATGTAAGGTAATTATTTACATGTTGTATAATTTAAAAAACATTCCATTCACACTATTGTAAAAAGGATAAAAAGTACCTCATTTGGAATGTGGAAAAAAGATTCCTTTCATAAAAATTGTAAAAAATAAAAAATGGATAAATATTTATTTAATAAATAATTTTGAGAATGTTAAAAACATTATTGATAACATTTCTAGAAATATAGATATGTAAGAAAAGGATTTTTAACTGACTATATATATAAATTCGTCTTTTCTTAAAAAGAATCTCAAATATTTGAAATGCCAAGGAGAAAAAATAATGTATTAATATTTGAAAAGGCCATTAAAACCCATATGAGAAGAAAAAAAATCGGTTAACGATATATAGACCAAATAATTATCCTAATGTAAACATAAACATAAACAGTATTAAATAGTAACGAGATTGTAAAATAAACCCTTATAGCAGGTCTGATTTGATTTGTACATGTTTTACCCTACTATATATTAAATATATATTTATTGTAATTATATTATAGGGAAGTAATATTATATATTATCTCATATATTAGTTACTTATAACCTTTTATCACCTTTTTATTAATAACTCTTTATTAAAACCACTATTTTGGGGGATAAATACTCCGTTTTTCATGTATGTTCTGATTCGATATTTCTGGTCCCTGGATTTTGATCATGGGTCCATAATATCCATAATATTATCCATGAAATAAATAAAATATATATTCATTATGTATATATTTATATAAATCCATAAATCTTAGATATTGAAAAAAGAATTGCCTCATTCATGGAGACAGTAGGTCATACGTACGCAGTAACGTTGTTTCTACTTTTTAAAGAATGGACTAAAAGTAAGTAAAATAATATTTCACCGTTATAGAATAATTATTATATCTTATATATCATATATATTCATTAAATATATCATTATTACCATTTATGTAAAAATAAAATGAAAAACGTTTCATATATCTTCAGGGGGGTTGTAGTCCACACGTACGCAAGAGTAACGTTATCATTTTCCAAAGGATTGTGAGGTAAGAATTTATTTGTGATATTATAATTATATAATAATATTAATGTCATATATATAATATAAATAAATTAAATTGATAATTATATAGGTCTGTTTCAGGTGGTGATGGAAAATGGATGGCCTCGGTTTGCAAGATGGTAGTCCGCCGTACATATGATTGACTATTTCATTTCCCATTTGATGGAAGATGATTTTAATATAGGTTTTTTCATTAATATAATTACATATAATTATATTTTAGATAATTATGTTATATTTTCAACATTTTTGGATAATATTTGAAGGATGTGGTGGAAGAAATAAAATAAAATTTTTTGATTAATAATTATACCTATACTTTGAAAACCCTCTCTAGGTTAGCAGCAAAAGACATATTATGGGGGTTTCATAATAAAAATATAATCTAGGATGTGTGTATGAAATTAATAAAATAATTATTTCTATTTTTGGTTGAACTAAAGAGTTATTTAACTTTTTCTAAGAGAAAATATGGGGTATCATTTTATAAGAGGGGGAGAGAACACACATAGAATTTTTAGAAATAATGATTATAACCACATTATTAACACACCAAAATGCTCCAAAATAGAGCATTATTGAACCATATAAGATATTGGATCCAAATATGGTCATAAAATATAAATTAAAAGAGCTTATAGGTCAATTTAACCGTTATCCTTTTTAGTTTATCCACCTAGTAAACTTGTTTTAAACTTTACCATGGTAATTGATTTTTACAATTTATACTATTAATTATGAAAAAAAATTAAGTTGGAATTGTTATATAATATCAATTATGATTACTAAAATTATGGAATATATTTTTAAAAATTAAATTCAAATGATTATTATAATTTAATATAAAATTAAACTCACATATGTAACAAAAAAATGGTTTTCCAAAGGAAACTTTTCCAAAACATTAAAAAGTTTGTATATAATAGTTGAGTGTATAATTGTTTAAAATAAACTAAATTGGATTAAATATAATTTAAATAACTAATTTTAATTTTAAAACATGTTTAAAACAAAATATAACATGCAATTTATTTAACCAAAAATGATATTTTTAATAAAAAATAAGAATTTTTCACTATTAATCAGAAAATTAATATTTTTATAAAATTATAATAAATTCACGATAATATAATTTTTTAATTATAATATAATGAATTAAAAAAATTCAAATAAATTTTCTAAAAGTGGTAAATATTAATTTTAAAATAAATGTTCAAAATGTTATAAAACTATTTTTTAGAAGAGTGTGGTTTTTAAGCATAAAACTGTATTTATTCTTTTTCCATACCAAGAAAAAATATTAGATGAATGATGAAACTCTTAACTGAAAATATAATATATAAAATTCATTAAAATCATTCAATAATATTAATTAATATAATTTATTAAGATAAAAACACATTTTCCACATAAAAACAATCCTTCAAGAAAACATTTCTTTTACTTGTAAATGATTTTTATTTTTATTCTCGATCAATTTATAACCAATGAATTTATTTTATACATGTCTAAAACATATAGTTTTCATACATTTTTTATTTTTATTTATACCCTCCAATTTAATTTCTAGGTTATAAGAATACCTTTTAAATAATATTATTTCTATCATGGTTTTTTTAACTCGGGTTTATGAGTATTGCAAGTTATCAAAGTGATTAAATATATTTAAAAAAAATATTTCTGAAAATCTCAATTAGTTGAAAGTTCTGATGGATTTTTTAAATATTTGGGTGATAGTTTGAGGCCCTTTTTTATTAACATGACCTTCTGTAGCGACCCCCAAAACTAGGGTGCTTAATGAGACATGATACACTTTCCATTAAATCATTACAACTTAAATATCATGTCCCATTTCTACAGAAGATCGCAAGGCTCGGGATTCTGGGAAACCAGCTGTTTCTAATTAGCTTCATTAGTATCAACTGTGCCTGACAAATTTTAAACAAAACGTAGGGTGAGAAAAAAATGCCCAGTAAGGGGTTTTAAAACTTTTTACGAAAGTCTCTTCTTACGTCCTTTTGAAAAGAATAAAAATACTTTTCTAAAACAAAACATTTTCATTTCTTATAAACATGAAATTCATCTTTCTTTGAAAACCACTTGCACAAAGAAGCACGTACTTGAAATGAGCTTTAATGTAAACATGATCAGAGTGCTCAATTTAAGCAATGCATAATGTTAAAACAAGGTTACTTCAATTCTAAAAGAATTCTATGGCTAAGCAGGGAAACATGCATATCATGGTTCAGGAGTAAAATGCAGATCATCTAACAGTTTACCATATGAAAACAGTTTTCGTCACATAAAGTACATTTTCATGATCATGGGAGCCTTCAACTAGGGGTTGTCCTGTTAGTTTAACTAACCCATGGTTAACCTTTATCATTACATGCAGAGGGGATGTATAATCCTGGACTTTGTCAAGACATTTCATCATGATCGTATAACATACTTAACGGGTCAAGTCTCGCTGCCCACCCCGTTTCCTTTGCTCAAGCCAAGGCTAACTTTCCAAGACCGTCGCACATGTTCGTCTCATGAGACTCCTGCTTTACCCAATGCATTGGAGTGCTGTATAATTCTAGGCGCACCCGTCACATCATTCTTGTTGCGCTATATAATTCTGGGCGCACCCGTCACATGTAACTCCTATACCTCCCTCACATATTTTGACATGGTCAATATTCATAGGGTTTCATGCATTCTTAATTAAACCCCATTTTTAACATATGTACTCATAACATGAAAATAGTTCTATCATGAAAAACATGATGACATGCATGCTAAAACTCCGAGCATATAACCAGTTATCTTAACATTTGAAAAACATGGGTTTTCAAGAAAATAAACATAACACTTAAAATTACATAACATCATAATACCCAATTAAAGCATGGACATTCATA
Organism: Viscum album; assembly: GCA_963277665.1. NCBI lineage: Eukaryota > Viridiplantae > Streptophyta > Magnoliopsida > Santalales > Viscaceae > Viscum > Viscum album. The sequence continues at coordinate 3,426 of CAUJRU010004629.1, read as the reverse complement.
ACTTACACATATGATGATAAATGGATAGGCATTTAAAATAGGTAGTTGAGGTTACAAAGTGAAAAATCAAGTCCATCTTGGGTAAAACATGTATATAATTGTGTAAAATGAATAGAAGTATGAATTTATAAAAGTTCAAGGAGTCCATACTAACCATTTTCACAAAACAAGGATCCTGATTTATCCAGAACAGCGATAAGTGAAAATTCTCAGTTTCAAGAATGAATTTGAAGTCCAACTAACCCATAAACTTCTTAATGCTTTATAAAACTTGTAAACATAGTCACTAAGTTCATATTGATGTATATACACATACGTGTGTGTATATAAAACAACAATATCCATCATTCACTTTCACAATTTTACCTATTCATCTATTTACTCAGAATCTCCATTTTAGAAGGAAGGTAGAATTAGGGGTATAATCATTAAAGAAAAAAAATGGTATAATTGCATATATCATCTTATACTTATGTGTATATAAATGTATATATATATATACACATATATATGCACAATGTGTATAACATTAAATCCGAGTTAAAATAAACCCCAAAAGAAAACTGCCCTTAACCTGATCGATTTCTGGATGAAGAAAACAGTTGTAACCGGTTCATAATGACTTGATGTAAATTTTTATAAACATATACATTTATTTAAGGTGTATATAAAATATAGTATACCTAATCTGGAGAGAACAAAACCAAAGGAGGGATCTTCCCCTTTACCCACTATTCAGTTCATCAAGCCGAGAAAGAGATCTCAAATTCTAGGTTCGCACCAGGTTCAAACATGCCAGGAACGTACATATATTATGTATATACAAAAATATATACATACTTATATAAAACTGAATCTGGTCAAAACCCAACCAATGTTAAAACATGATTCTCACCTTGCTTGGAGAGGAGGAAAATATGAGGCAAGGGGAACCAGGGGTATAAATATAGAAGTTGTAGACATATATATATATATAACCCGAATATACACATGTTTATAAGAAAACTGAAGTTTAAAACCAAACTTTTAGAAACAGAGTTCGATCCTTACAAAACAGAGAGGAGGAGAAGAGAAGATGATACAGCAAGTGAAAACAGGTGCATAACCATAGGATGTATATATATATACATAACATATATATATATATGAATATATAAAAAAATGAAACTCAAACATGAACCACAACCATACTTCAAAAAAATCACCCTTGTTCGTCGAGGAGGAGGAGAGGAGAGGCATCAACCAAAGTCCAGGAGCCGAAGAGATAAGGGGAAGCCGGTCCTTTGGCCTTTGGTGCAACAAGGGTTTTAAAAAAAAGGATACAAAGAAGAGGACTTTGGGGGGAGGAGTCGTCGGCCGAGGCATCCCGAGGCCGAGGTGCACCTGCCGCATGGAAAAAGAGGGCGCCGCTGGGTCCACTCATTGGACTAAGGGAAGAAGACATGAGGAGAAGAAAAAAAATGCAGCAGCTGTGTACTGTTGGTTCGACGCGAGGAAGAAGAGACGCGTGACGTGGGAAAAAAATATCGGCGGCTGAGATTAGAAACGGCCCGATCGACGGCTGAGGTTGACGTGGATTTTAAAAAAATAGTGGACAGTTGTGATTGAAGGGGGACGATCCGGTGGCTGGGGTGCGATGCGGCGCAAAAGAAGGGAGAAACACGGGCTTCTTTCCCCCCCTACCCGCGATTCATTTTTTTTATTTGTTTTTTTTAATTATTTTTAATTTATTATTATACCTATTATAATCTTTATTATTATTTTATCCATCAATTATTTGTAGCTTTTATTATTTTAACAAAGGTCAAGATTCGTTTAATATGTTTATGCGTTAATTATTCTCTACCCATCTTATTTTACATTAACATTGTTTACACCATTAAACATTCAACACAAAACATTAAATAGACTACACCATTAAATGTGCATTAATGTAAATTTCAACATTACACCACAAAATTTGAAAAACAAAGAAACCGAAGCATCGACATAATTTCAAAATATTAATTATAAAAGCAAGTTATAAACATGTGTATTATTATTACTTATATATAATTTTGAAAATATGTATAATTCATTTAACATACGGTTTGTCACAACATAAAAATATATATACATGTACATCTACAAACCGAGAGTTTGCACATATATATTTGTAAAAGAAGTAAAACCTCACCAAATTCAGTATAGTCAACCATTTTTATAAAAGAAAATAAATTAAACAAATAATTACTTGCTCAAGTTAAATGTATATATATATAACAAATAGTGGAAAACTTAGTGTCAAATACAATTATTTTTCAAATTAAAACATTAAAATATAAAAAGTTAGGAGAGATCTGACGGCTACATTTTTATCTGTTGGTGTTTAACAGTCATATCGGGATGCTTATAAAAAGGGGCTGGTCTCGAGGTGTCCTTACTCAAAGTGATCGAAGGAGAAGAGAAAAGATGGTTCGTGTGATCCCCTTGGTGCTGAGCATGGTCGCGGTGGCTTCAGAAATCCTTATGTTCCTTATGATGGATGCTCGAAACCCCTACCGCATTCTCGGGCTCCTAGTAGTTTTAAGCAGCCTTCCCATAATTGCAATCGGGTTCTTGGTTGGAATTTTCGGTTAATTTATCTTAGTGGATGTTGTAGACGAAGGGTTGCTTATTTGAATAAAAGAAATTTTCATCCATTTGGTGCATATTATTATTATTATTAGTTGTATGTTGGTTTACTTAACGATTGATGTTGGAAAACAAACTTGTCAAAACAAGACATGGTCGTCTCGGGTTGTTACATTACTTCCCCCTACAAAGAATTGTGCCCTCGCAATTCTATCATAAAAAGAAAAACTGAACACCCCATACGTACAACTCTACCGAAACAACGGATCAGGCTCTGTTAACGGGACACCAAAGTTGGCATACAGCTCTTCAGTTTCCCCAGTCCAGATGCACCTCGAACAGTGCTCCTTGAACTCCTGGTCGTGTGTAATGCACACGGGCTTCCAAAGGGAGGCTCGTGCGATGCAAAGCTCGGAAACATCCGAGTAGATGAACTCTTTGATGAATCTTCTGGCCACATCATGCTCGAGGTAGTCGAGAGGGATGATGCGGTTCAGGAGACTGAGGTTCAGGACTTGGAACATGTAAGCTGCACTGAGCTGGCCGTCCTGGGCGGCCACGAGGAAACACGCTCTGGCAGAAATATTTTGTGCCAGAGTGAAACACTGGAATAGGCCCTCAAAGTATCTCCCCCTTCTACTGTAGCAGGGGAGTTGTGCAGCAGCGATGAGGTGAAAGACGCGATCATTCTCTTGACATAGCCGAAGAATCTCTGGACCATTCGCTAAATTGAGAAAACGCTGGCAGGACCCTCGCAGGTGGAGAAACGACGGGTAATCCACCATGCAAGCCTTGATCAAGATGACTTCTACT
>CAUJRU010004628.1:0-14000 GCA_963277665.1 Viscum album | reverse complement strand
ATGGTTTCTTTTGGATTTCTATACATTCATTTTTAGTGGTTTATAACAAAAAACAAGATTTTATTGGTCAAAACCTTAGAAAACTATCTAATATTGATTTTAAATCATGGAAAAATAATTTTTGAATTATTTTTGATTTCTATGTGCAGAAAAATAACTAATATGACATGTTTCGTGCTTTCAATTAATCAATAATTAATTTAGATGATATAAATTTCTTTTAATATGTTTTTTAAGAGGTAAAAATAAGGAATACGACATCAAGAAAGATTTAAAATCAATGTATGAATACCATAGAATGATTTATGAAGTGTATGAATTTAAAATACATCATTAAAAGTAATATTTTTCCAAGGATTGTTGTAAAGACATTTTTAGTGTTTTAAAATAATGAAATGTGTGTGTAATGTTAAGAATTATAGAAACTGACATCATATTTACATGAAATCCTAGGAATTACTTCATATAGTTACTTGTGATTTGTACACCTAGAAAATTAATCCATTTTAAGTGTGATGAGATTGGAATGAAACAATAAAAAATATTGTAATGACATCAAGTCTATTAAAATATGTGTTAGAGGGTCAAAACTAGGAAAATGATGTCAGATAGTAACGAAATCATAGTAAAATGCCCAAAGACATAATTTTCAAAAGTATGAATACATTAAACATTATTATGAGTTACAGTTTTCATAGGATTCATATAAATAATATTTCAGTGTTTAAAAACACTATAATGATTTTGTATCTAAAAACAATAAAAAACAACCTCATTATTTTTTAAATCTGGGTACAAAATTCATTGAATTGTTTTTGATGTCTTTCAATAGACAACACATCCATGATGCAAGCGATGTGCTCCAAATAAAATAATAAATAACATTAAAATATTCCAAAGTCATTAAAAACCTACGTCATGGGGTCAAGGATTGTAAAATGATCTCAGATGGCCATGAAATCAATTAAAGACGATCATAGATTGATTTTTAAATTCTAGGAACTAACGAAATTCCATTTTGAGTTATAGTTTTATCTGTGCTTTTGTAAATGGGTTTTTTGTGTTTCAAAACACTAAAATGTGCATGTAATGGTGACCTCCATAAAAACCCATATATTGAAGTTAAATGTTCATAAAACCATAAATGAATTTCTTTCCACTTGTATATATAGACAACATGTGCCTCATATGTGCAGTGTAATAAAAATGACTCAGTATAGAATTTTTAAAGTTACCAAAGACATTAAAAAACTATTTTAATGTTTCAAAACTAGAAAAATAATATCAAATGGACATTAAATCATTTAGTAGTTACACTAGATTTAATTGTTATTTTTCTTAAATTTAATGCACATCATTCCATGTTATGATTTTCCTAATATGCTGGTAAATGAAATTTTAGTAATTTAATACAATAAATCACACATATAATGGTCAAAATCATAGTAAATGGCCTAAAAATTACTTGATATTGGGATATAAAAACTGTTGATTTATTTTTCAAATATAGAACATACTTCCACATAATACAATTTAATTTTTCTTCTATTAAGTAAATTTCTATCACATCGAAGATTGATATAAAAATTGATTATATTGATATAAACTTATCTATTTTCATTTCCATATATTGAGTCATATCTTAAATAATTAGGTTTATGTTATCAAAATGTTCTCCATGATACGTAATTTTTTATGTCAAAATGACGTATGTTTTTTTAAAAAACTATTATGTTCGACATTCTAAATTTATTCTCTGAATATTCCCTTTCATATTTTTTTTCTTAAATGTTCAAATATTTATTATATGTGACATATTCCATAAATTGGCATGATTTTTATTGTTCAAATCCACGAAAATATTTATAAGGCATCCGTGATGGTTCTTCATTTATATGGTATGTTTAAATATTATTAATGATTCTATTGTAATGATGATTTAATTTGTTCTGTTGTAATTTCTATCTTTTTTTTCTCCAGTTAATTAATTCATGTGGTTAGTTCCAATTGATGAAATGATGACGTGGTAGATTGATGAAATGTAGGATGTGGGATTGATGTATATTGGTCATGGGTTACTATTGTTGTTCATACTATATATATATATATGATTGAGGTTACGAGTTGACTGAGGTTATATATATATATGACTATGGATGTACGATGGTGTATGTATTATTTGTTCATTATGAATTTGTGGTTTAGTTTATTATATGTATTTTTTATATGCAAATTTATTTTATTAAATATTTCAAAAAACTCAATTTTTTGTATTATTTTTGGTAGTGGTTTATGATAACCACAACTACATATGTACATTATAATCTATTTGGCAGTGGATAATGATAACCACCACAATACGTAACCACAAAAAATGTATATAGACGTGATTATTTTCATTTCCCATAATATATTTGTATTTTTTCAATAAAAAAATCTAAAAAAAATGAAACCCACATACAAGAAATTCATAAAAGACACAAATAAAAACATCTAATAAAAGATAAAAATATTCATTAAATTAATGAATATCATGAAATATATGTAATTATTTTGTAACTAAAACTAAACCATGTAGAGGAAGTTTAAACTGCCACTGGTGATAAAAATAACTATGCTAATCCTACACTTATTTGTAGTGAGGGAATGGAATTTTCATGGATTATTAATGATTGGAAACATGTTTATCAACTGAGAGAGTAAAATTTTTCAATATGTATCTTGATTTCTTGTAAATAAGTATGTAAAAACACTAAAAGATTCATTATTTAGTGTATCAAGTGTATACAATTATTTAAAACACATATTTTATTCATAAAAACGATTCTTCTTGGAAATGATAGAGATTTATTCATAAAATTAATAATTTGGGGGGATATTGGGTTTTATTATAGATATTATTATGGAATCGATATCCACATGTTATAAGACACTCTTCATGACATGTTATGTTGTAATTTTAGGTGTTTTAGGTGAAGTTATGTATCCATTATTTCTTCTAGAGATACCTTATGGATCTCTTGGTGATATAAAAGAGACCGAGCTTGGTGATTTTTTAAAATTTATAAACACAACAAAGCCCCTGGTGTACATGGGATCGATGTGATGTTATATTAATGAATTTTACATGTAGTAGGCATGATACTTTGAGACTTTCGAAAATCAGTTCTATATGTATTATGATTTCCATTTTACTTATAAAGATATTGTTAATAATTTGGTCTCAAAAGTTATAAAACTTAGTGTTATAAATGAATATCGACCCATTAGTTCCTAAAATGTGATTTATAATTTTTTGAAAGATATTATATATTTAATTAAAGAAATAATATACCATTTTTATCTTATAAAATAAAATTATTTTTGTCTATCATTTATTGATAATGGATAGTGCAATCATTTATAATGAATTCTCTCCTTCTAGGAATGTAAAATTAGTTTTTAGTGTGATTCTATAGATACATATCTTGTCATGATATAATCATATAATATAATTACTATATGAAATATATATTTTAATTAGAACTTATTACTTCAATGGAACCCTAATCGGTTCCTGGACCAGTGGTCACCACTGTATGTTAGGCGATTCACCCCATATTCCAAGGGCCATTGACTATGGGTGAGGGTCTAATAATATTCATTTGGGAGACTATACCCTCAATACAGTGTTCAATAACTATGGGAAATAAGGGAAATATAAAATATCACATCAAACCGCATACAATTAATTATACAATGATAAAAATATAGCATCTATATGGAATGATAAAAAATTCTGTCACCAGATAGATAACAAAAATAATTGTTATCAACTATAAATAGAAGGGACAAAAGTGAACCTAAGGGTGAAGACAAAAACCAACATGACAATAAAAAGAAGCCCAATCTCTACCCTAACACCCATCCCTGACTAATTCATAGAACAAAATCACACATTGATCATAATGTGATTTTCTTTGTCCATACCTATATCAATGAAATCGTCTAGAGTAGTAAAAATTACCCAAGCATGGTATGAGTAAAAATGAGTGGGATAACACCAAGGATGTCCCTAAATAATTATTTCTAAATAGTAACTGTATCACATGGTTCCATATATAAATAAATTGGATAGTAGGATAAATAAATAAATTAATTAAACTTCAAACATGGCCTCTATGGTGACACCCAAGGATGAACCCATATGCTTTGGCTAGTGGAAGATGTCTCTAAGAATGTCATGGGGACCATGCCAACATAGATACACTCTTTAACAAGTGTAACCTACTCATACCTAGTACAACTAGCTCTTGAGAGAAACATACACATCCCAAGGACCCACATATCAACAAAGGGGCATAGTTCCCTCAGGTTCTACCAATAGTAGGTGATGTATATTTTCTCAAAACATATGAGTTAAATTACAATGATTCATAACTAATCAATTCCTTAATAAAAATAATAATTTTCAAATCCTGAGGAATCAAATCCAATAAAAAAATTTAATAACAAAACCAAATATTAAATTTTTAAAACTAGAACTAATTTTAACAAACTTGAAATGGATAAAATAAATCACATTTCTAATTACTATGTCCAATTAGAAAAACCATAAAATCACATAACCAAATTTTCAAATTTATAAGGGAATAATTATAATTTATTTAGAATAATAAAATTATCTAACAATAATACCATTAAACCATTGACAATAACATTATTTTGAGTGGTGTATTACAATAAAATTAACTTTCTTATGGATTTAAAAAAAAGGCCAGTCACGATAACCAACTTTTGGAATATCACTAGAAATTATGAAAATAAAATTAGACTGTTAGAAAATACATATGGAGAACCTACCATATATCTAGGATGTTAAACATATCCAAATATTGACATTTTATTCATTATATAACTAGATATATTTATGAAATAAATAAATGCTCTAAATATAATTTATATTATCTAAACATGGAAGAATGCATCTGTTAGTAAATTAAATAATCATATAAGAGAGAAGATTCAATGATTTACCACTAGGTCTTTAATGAAATAAATATATGAAAATCATACAATTATGGAAGAAATCAATCATGAAGAATAAATAAGGAGATAAGGCTTGTGGTATGGGGTTCTAAAAGAATGTTTGTCAAGGTGAACAGGTAATATTATGGGTGTAAAAGAGAAAAAATACCTAATAGCACCATAAAAACTACAGAAACTCCACCGATGAGCCGATGGGATTCCAGTTCCCCTGCACTCCTACATGAATACCACTAGATGGCTAGTTTTATTCAACTAGAAATATGATGCTCTATAACTAGTTAACCGATGGCACACCAACATTTAGTCAATATGGATAGACCTCTTCCCATGATTTCTTGATGATTTTGAGTCCCTTTAAAACAACTTTAAAATTATTAAATAATAATCTCAAAGGAGTTAATGATACCTCTATATTATATCTATATTAAAATTTGTTTCTATATGCATTTAAGAGGAGATTAAATTTATTGAATATGATATTCATGCATGATACAATTGTTTTTTTACACATATATAATAAAAACAATTAGAAAAATTGAGAGGAATGCATGGAAATTTTAGATGATAAATGAACTTCATGCCGATTAGTAATGGTTAATGGAACAATAAGGGAAATATGATAAAGTTTATATTAAATATTTAATTCAATGAGGAAAATAAATCCATTTAGTAATGGTTTCCCATAATATTAGCTCTCCACGAGAGGTTTTGGAGGCAAAAAATGATGAAATGGAAAAAAGTGTTTCCAGAGCTAGAACCACGCGTTAAAAATTTTGTACTTATTACATAATGTTAAATTAAAATATCCATGAATAATTTTTAGGCTATAAAGAAAAATAAAGCTACCCGAAGGGATGCTGTCATATGTCACACCATTACACATTTTTGTCACATAATGACACATGTCATGATGGACCAGAGAAGATTTCAGGGCATGTTACATGTTGTGAATGTTTCAGAAAAACATATTACATGTTGTGTAAATATTACACAATGCGAAAAATTTGGATTTATTAAAAATAAAATAGTGGGGAAAAGGGATTTTCATCATATCTTTTGACATAAAGATATCCTTGATGACCCAAATGATTATAAAAACAAATCATTGATCAATCTAATATTGAATATTATATCCATCCATATAAATAATGGTGATACCTATATTAAAAAGGGATTCTATTTGAGGTGTCAATAGGCTTGACTGCCAATATTCTATTCAAGGGTTCAAACCCTATGTTCTCCATAGATGGGTTTTGGTTATTATTTTTTTTCAAATTAATCATTTATTGTATTGTTAGATTGACCATTTGTTCAATTTATAATTAATTTCTTTTATTTATTTATAATTATTTCTCGTGTAAATTCTTCCCTATGGGATATGGTTTATTTTTCATGTTATGCTGGTTGTGGTCTATTTCCCTGATTTCGTTTAACACCATTGTGCCTGACTGATCTTCTTATGGTTAAAGGTCGAGAGTAGGGTTGTCCATCAACCCAATGAGTATATAAAATGAAAAAAATAGTAAACCTAAGGCTATTATTTAGGTTTAAAACAACTTAAACATTATTATTTTTCAACTACTCTACCATCAGAGGTGATGTTTGAATGAAATTGATCTATCTTGAGTGGATATGGCTATTTTCAATAGCATAAGATTCTTTTTACCAAAAATACATACTTCTTGTACTTATGTTTTAAGATATATTTGGAGAAGGTATTAGGTTGAAACTTTTTCTGGTCCATTTCATTCAACGAAGATCATTTCGTTTATTTTCACCATTTTTCAGCCCATGCCATAGATTTATACCAACTAATATATAGGATTATTTTTTTCCTATACCGTGATATTAACATCAAACCCTTTCTTCTATCCATGATAAATTTTATTCTTGAAATTTATTTATTTGTTTTGTGATATTTAATTTGTAAAATAAAATCAAAAAAAAATTGGGGAATCACAACCATTAGTCAAATGTCTTCTATTGTGTTCCCTGCTCTATGTTTGATCGACCCAGTACTACCACATTACATTATATTTCTACTTAGTGGGGTTTGGGAAAATATAATTATCAAAGTTGATAATACAATAGGATTTAATTATGTTTTCTAGATGCATCAGTGAACCAAAAACATAAATAAAAACAAACGGGAAATGAGGTTTGGTTTTACAACTTCACTACTATACATAAACTCTTCCTCGAGCTATGCTCCCAAACCTCTTTGAAAATATTGATAAAAAAATCCAACCAAAAAAATAAAAAATTTGAATCTTGTTCCCATGTTTCATTCGAGCTCTTCGGATTTTTTCATATCACATGTACGAGCAAGGTGATATTACCATAAAGGATATATAAGCTATAGTCCCTGATAACAATCAGATAATCTTGAAAAGAAGAACTTCCCAGCATATCAACATCAGTGACATTGATAATATGACGTGGGAAAGTGTGATATCGTTGTACCTAAGAGAAGTAGAACACGTCATACATTGAAATGTATAACTTTTTGAGACCTATTCAGTATTACATGGGAACAAATCTATCTAAAACCTAAAATAGACCAACAACCTCAGTGCCAACATATAATTCTACTGTATCATTCATTTACATTGAATTGATTTCATGTTTATGAAAACCATATATTCCACCTCAAACTCTAAGGTAAAATATCATCAATTAGCAGAGGATATCATCCTTCTTTAAGAGTTCATGAAACTCTTTTTTCAGTTGGATCTACACAGAGGCCTCATGTATTTTTATCGAACAAAGAATTTTTTGACTCACCATCTTTAATCCAACATATGGGATGTGGGAAAAACATAAATTATAAGGCCTTAAATATATCCATGTGAATATATTACTTGTACATATTTTTTTAAGAGAGAACATTCAATTCTAGATAACACCCCCTGGAACCCCCAACTCAAGGATACATTCATTGAACATGTACATTAGCAACAAAATGGTACACTCTGATTACCCATTCATCTCCAAAAGATTTTTAGTTTTCAAATAGACATGCATTTCCAGAGCCTTTTGTTGTCCCTTCTAGAATATCAAGTTCAAAACAGTATATCAATTTCATATGATTCTTCATTAAACCCCATGTAGGTTTGTGACCTCAATGAAACACAATCAACCAGGATATTAAACTATAAGAGATTCCATATTGGGTATTAATTGGGGTACTATCATCAGGTAGTGGATGAAAGAACAAACTGCATGTTGGGTATAAGTAATCCTTAGTAGAATCATCACAAATTCAATCATCATGCCATCTCACTTCCACTATATAATGGGAAATTGATGGAGACTACCAGAAGGAAACTCTTTCTCAACTTCATATAATGGAAAGTGAATCATCAAGAAGAAATAAAAACTATGTATTTCTTTATTCTGGGCCACCAATGTAATGCACCGACTGCAGTTACCTAGAGTCGGTGCATTATTTCATTACATTGGCATGATTAAAATGAATCATGTCCCAAAAGACTGATCAGTTAAGTATTCGTGGATAATATATTCCATAAATGAAGTTCAACATTACAACATGAAAAGAAAAAACAACAGTAATTTATTCCATTATAAATGTCCAAGCCTCCAAGATTATGCATGTAAGTCACTCATAACTAACTTCTTCAAATATTGGGAAAAATAAAACATAAAATTGGGATAGCTCAGATTCCCATTAAGGATAAAAATATAATGAAAACTTTCATAAATAAGCATAAACATTCAATGTAATGTATAAGACTAAAACAGAATCCTTTTAAACATGAATTCCTGCATAATATGGCAATGGTAAAATATAATAATCCCATTTACTTATTCACATGGATATTCTACTTGTTAAAAAATAACATTAAATATCAATAGCCACTTTCATAATGATGGAATGCATAATGCTAGACATTCATAACCACATAGTCAAGGCCTTATACCAAGACTACAAATAATATTTTTTCAAGACCCTGCGCCAAGACACTTGTTTGTCTCATAAGATGTACCGATGCATTGAGGAGCTATAGCAGGCTCCACAAGTCACTTACTAAGTCCAATTCATTCCTCATAGGAAAATGTTTGAACAAAACATAAACATTTGTATTTAAACTAGAATACGAAATGTCAATACATTATCCATAAACCATGAATGGTTTAAAAATAACACATCCATAGTCAAACATATAAAAAATCCTTTAATACAATATGTATGTTTTGTATCATAATAAATCAACTTCAAATAAGCTTAAAATACATCAAAGGATGTTGACATAGGTGAAATCAAAACCTTTTTCTAGAAAAATATCTCTTACTATTTTGAAATCATATAAAATTCATATATTTATAAAAGAAAAAATTTATTTTGAAAATATTCATATAATATGGTAAGGGAATCTTCCGCGATGTTATAACGGTGGAATATAGTCACACCCTCCGTATAAGTTAAAAAATATTCTTACCTTAATTTTGTCAAAATGATCATAAAGTAACTTGCTTGGAAAATGACAGAATGATTCCTTTCAAAATGTATAAGGTCAAATATGGTTATAAATGATATTAACCCATAGTATTGGAATATGTAAAAATGGTTTGGAATACATTTTTAGGAAACCACAGATGTGGATGATAAAGAGGTCCTATTAGATACTTAGGAAAAAACCACATAGGATAATAAAGAGCATGTGAAATTAACCCTTTCCTTGTACTTTTCATTGGTCATGGGTAGGTTATCCTCCAGTATAATGGTACAATAATAATTATTAAATTATAATTGAATAATATACATTAATAAGATATCATATATGATCTTTTAAAATTTCTTTGTTAATAATATCTTAGTATTATCGTCGTTTTGGGTATTAACTGATTCTTTTTCCATTATATACTTTGTTACATATGTAATGTTTTTTATGGATAGGATGTATATTATTCATATAAATAATGATATTAAGTCTTTAAAAATTATTTTTAATTATCTAATGAAAATTAGTCTTGAATGCATTATGATGGGGAATTAATCTCATCGGGTTCGTCAAGACGGTAATCTATACATACGCATGGGAGAGAGTATCATTATATTGATATTAAAATATTATATAATTGTATGGTATATCATTATATATAGAATCATTGTAATGTTATATTTTTTATTTATATCAATTACACGTCATTATTATACCCATCCAAATAACAATGTATTTAATAACAATTACACCACGACGTCGAGACGGTAAGCCGTGCGTACGCACGTATGGTGGCATGTCATTCAAAGGATGGATAGAATATTGAATATGGTAATAACATATTAATAAACACATAAGAGCATATAAAAGATACTATAGTTATTATTTTAGAATGGAAACAACAATGAATTGGGAAGTGGATGAAGAAAGGAACTTGAAAGAGGTGATGAAATATTTACCTCTTGTCCGGGTTCGTCCTTTAGATTTGATCAATAGGGCGATTTAGGTTGGATTTTTGACTAAAATAATGCCTCTAGAATGAAGGGAGGAAAGTTGATAGGGTATTTGGGTAGATTTTGTCTGAACCAAATGGCTTTTTAAGGTGTCAATTAGAGAGAAGGGGGAGTGCTCTTTTATAAGAGGGGTAAGGGGCACCTTAGGAAAAGCTATAAATATTATTTTATAATAACATCATGTTCAGTTTCTAATGTATCCAAAATGAATTATTTAAATTCTATGGTTGGTATGGGTCGAAAAACACTCAACCATTAAGTTATTTATAGATTTGGGTCACTATATTAACCTTATCTTGTAGATTTAACTCTTAGTTAAATAGTTTGATATTTACCATGTCTCTTTGTATTTTTATATTATATGGTTAATAAACATACTATATACTTCCAACAGAACCCCAAGTGGTTCATTAATGATACACCAATAATTATATAAGTCTTTTGGACGAACCGTATATTTTTAGGAATAGAATATCAATTAATGATATAATATTTGTTTTTCAAACACTTTTATGTCAGTTTTAAAACTATTTGGTATTTTGTTTTTCTTAAATTCATAACAGCATTATTACTTCAAAAAAAAATCTAACAAACCCTAACATGTCATATTAATCTATAAAATTATTGATGTTTATAAAAAGTCTCCAATTACAATTATTTGGATGTTTATAACATCACATATTTGAATATTTCATTAACTAGATAATTACTACATCATCATTGTGTCATAAATAAATTAAATTATATAATGTCTAAAAACAATAAAAAAATGACCATTATGTAGGAAATATTTTCATCTTTCTAATTAATATTTACAGTCGAATTTATCGTATGTGTAACCATATATTAAAAATGATTTCGTTAATAAACATTGAATTTAAAACTTTTAACTCTTCTTCGAATTAAATAATAATAAATGTCTTAATCTAACTCAAGCGGACCTAAAGGAACATATTTTTTTCCAATGGTTTCTTTGGTCGAATTACACTTATCCAATAGATTTTGGACATGTTTTAGGGTAATAATAATATCATTTTTAAGTTTAATTACCCTATTTACTTTTAACCGTGGTAAATAAAAGTGAAAAGTTACTATTCCCAAAAAATTATTTTTATCTTATTGAACAAAATTTACTTACTGATATCAATCGTGTCACTCGGATTTTTGAAATTCAATTCAAAGAAGCCGTAAAATTATGTTTTCTTGCAAATTTGCAAATGCTCCTAGGAGGAGAGTAAAAGATGGTAAAATTTCAACTAAATTTTTATATATCTAAACTTATTATAAAATGACTCCAATGAATTAAATTGAATATATATCAGTATTATCTATCTATTTTTAAATAAAATGATTTAAATAAAATAAATAATTGTTTAAATGAAATGTTGGTTTTAACCAATAACGATGTGTTTTTAGCTATTCGTCAAAAATTGAATGTTTTCAAAAACATAAAAAAAATTCACCCTAAGATAATTATGATATTATGAATTAAAAAATGAAGTCTATTTTACCAAATTAAATACACAGAATTTTAATTTATTAATTTAAAATTAATTCCCATTGTCAAAAGCAAAAAAGCATATTTTTAAGTAATATTAACTATCAAAAGATTGACACTTGTTTATGTCCATTTTCAAAGTGAAATTACTTATAATGACCAGAATTGGATAAAATGGTAAAAATATAATCTATTTATACTTCAAAACCATTAAAATGTATAATTTAATTCTATTCATTGTTTTGATTAAAAAAGATGTTTTCAGCTAAAATATAGTATTTTTCACTAATCACCCAAAAATGAAAGTTTTCAGAAAAACCCCAAAAATTTATTGAATCTAAATTATTATCTCCCGATTTTAAAGAAGATGTTTGTTTTTTTCAAATTGAATGTACAAATGTTTCAAATATTGGATTTAAAAAGGGTTCACCCTCAAAAGGGGGTAAAAGTGCATTTAAAAAAATCCTTCTTTTATGTAAAAAAGGAATTTGTTCTTACATTATGTCTAATAAAATCACAATATGGTTTCTAAAATTATAAGGATTATAAAAAGTTAAAATTTCATTTAATAATGTTCATAACAGCTTTTTAATGGCCAGTTTGGTAAGTCGTGGTGCGCTGGAACTCGGTGTTGTGTGTAATGCAAGTTATAGAATTACATTGAAAAAATAATGTACTATGAAATCATCGGGTGTTACATTCTCCCCTACATGAATAAATTTCTTCCTCGCAATTTGAAATTTTTCATCAAAAATAAAATGTTAAAAATAAAATAATACCTTTGGGGAGAATCCACATAGGAAATTGTCTTGATAAAATTTATTATTAATAAGAGGGAAAGGGAAATGCCATAGTCACCACCAAATTTCGATCTATATTCGGAGAACATTGGTGTAAATTAGAGTCACATATTTGGATGAAAATTGTAAATATTTTTTGGGAGTGATTTAAGTCATCAATCACAAACAAGTTTTAAATCGAGTGCCTCAAATCCATCAATCTATCATGATTTAAAATACCATCGGTTCAACAAAAACTAAGGTATTAGGATAACACCTTTTTTGTTTTAAGATCCATTCCATAAATTTTAAGAATTAATTTACACATAGAATAAGAGAAAAAAAATTATATATATATATATATATATATGTATGTATATATATATATGTATATATATATATACTTGGAAATTTGAGTTTCATTCTTTAACTAATTCCTATCGCAAACTCATCATTCTATCCAAAATATTTCAAAAAATATACTCTATTTTTTCTAATCGTATAGGGTTAAAAAAATAATGAATTTATAATTCACCTATCAGAACCATTTAAAAACTAAACTACATTATAAAATCCAGGGACTTCATGTAGTCAGGTGGTTAGCGATAAATCCCAATCGCACTATGGTTGTGTGTTCGATTCTCGCAGCTTTGCCTGACGGGACGGGTTGTCACACTATCTGTGTGTTGTCCTTTTTATAGCAATACAAAAATAACCTCAAAAATAGTATCCAATTTCAAAAATAATGCATTACAACCCTAATACTTATCAAAAATACTTTTACCCATACTCACAGTCCCAAATTTATAAAGAAGTGAAACACAATGAAGATCCTTTTTTCTATGTAATAACATGTGAACAACATTGTCATGTATTATTTTAAAACATTGTAACACCCAAAATTACCATAAAACCTAATTAATTACATTTATGCCCCCTAATCCTTTATATAATACTAGATATATTTATTATATCAAAATTTCTTTAATATTCTAACAATGATGAAATAAACAAACTATTAATCAGTTACATGGAAGTCAAAAATATCCAATATAATTTATCCAAATCAACCAAATCTTTTTCCAAAATCCCTTCCTCATTATCAAGACCATATTGAGGATTGCCTTTCCTTAAAACATGTATTTTTCTAAAAAGTGTGTCTTACTATTAAGTCACTTTTATTTTAACCATATAATCTCAAATCCTTAATAAAATTTTA
>CAUJRU010004627.1:0-14000 GCA_963277665.1 Viscum album | reverse complement strand
CAAAAGAAAATAGAAAACAACTCCTGGAATCGTCCAACAAGGTTCCTATCTAAATGCAAGGTACAGATCATATCCATAGAACTCCATGTCAACTATCACCTCTATCTACCATCATTTTCTAGATCCTAGAGTCTTACTAAAGGTTTCCCATCGTCTGCACAGGACACAACAAAGTGTAGGGGAAGCCCGTGCAAGGGTGAGTATAAAAATACCCAGTTGGGACCCTGAAACCCATGAAGGTCTCTCAAAATTTCACAAATCTGAACCAAAACACATGATCTCAATCACAATGACCAATGAAAATGAATCAGATCAAACCAGTTATACAACTCATAGTTCAGGAATAAATATGATTGGTCTTATGCTATATCATTTTATTTCATTAGAAAGTCTCCACAACTAAACCATGAAAGATTTTTTCCATTATCGATCCACACATGGTTGTATATCTATGACCCCAGATGATCCACTCTATGTAGGTTCTTTTTTGGGTCACATATAGATGATTCACATAGGGTATCTAGAATGTTGATCCATACAAGGTCATTAAAATGATGATACACACAGGGTCACTATGATGCTGATCCACACAGGGTCGCTAGATGCTGATCCTCATAGGGACATTATGATTAGGATCCACACAAGGTTTATATGATGATCATCCAAACAGGTCCTTATGATGTTGATTTACACAGGGTCGTTATGATGTTGTTCCACATAGGGTTGCTATATGATAATCCACACATGATCAAAACTTAGATGTCCTTAAACCACATGATTCCCCACACATATTATGCTTGAGATCCATAGTATCTGCTTCTCTGGATATTGTACATGCCTCAACTTCCACGAAGAGCCACAAAGGAGTAACCAAAAGGGTTGTTTTGTCATAAGGGTTCCAATTCAATAGAGAGCACATCAACTAGATGCCCAGTCTGTGAGTTATAGTCATTTTAATGGCGAGGGCTCAGTTGGATTCAAGTACAATCCAAACCAGTTGAACTCTAACTTTACCCAAAAATGAAGTGGAGTATCTTAAATGGAATGTCTCCATCAATGGATTGCAGTGACATAGATAGTTCATCAAACAAACATCTGGTCCACATGATACGACATTTTAAGCGAAACTGCGCCCAAATGGGTCTGGTTCTGATCTTACCCAGTCCGATCGGAAAGGTCCAGCCCGAACCGATACAGGACCAACCTGTACTAGCCCGAACAGGCCTGGTCCAGACAGGTTATGATGGGCCACAGTGGGCTCAACCCACTGGGCCGCAGACTATCTCATCCCGTCCTGGATGGGCTATGCCACGGTGGATCAGCCTGCTATCTAGCATGACCCGCATGAGGGTCACATGGTTTTCCTCTCAAACAACTCAAAGATAAGTTTGGATCTAGATTAGCAGTGCCAACTAGCACCACCTGGTAGTCCACTGGTCCCATAGGGAATGGGTCCCCTCCCTTCATCGTGACTTCGAAGCTCTGGCCTACCTCACAGCGGCATTTAATGGCACACCACCTCACCGTCACCGTGGTCGGCCCACGCCAGCTACCCCTTTGATCCGTCGTGGTACCTTCGGGATTCACCTCTCTTCTGCAGTCGGCGAGCATCAACTGTTGCCATCAAACAGCAGTGTCGCTCCGACGGAGAATCTGTGGGCCACCAGATGTGCTCTAGTGCTCCGTTTTCCCTTACCTTCATGCCATCGGGCCTCCCATGATGCCGTCATCATTGTTCTCCTCCCAGATTCAGGATTTATCCATGTTGGAAATTATTTATTGAATAAAGAGACAAAACCAACGTGGTGTTGGGTCTGGTCCTTTTTCGTTTAGACCGCACCCTCCGCATTATCATTAAAAAAATGGTTAATAAATAAAAACATAACATTGATGTTGTTTAAACCTTGTTCAAATTCCCTGCAACAACCACCTGAAAAATCAAGAATGTGGAAAAGAATTGTGGGAATTTCTTGATTTAAATAACAACACCAACCTCATCAATGGAGGTGACATTGTGATCATGGAGGCAAAAATAGTCCTTTCTTGATAAAGCTGCCAGCATTTGTCGATCCCTAATCTTTACTTCAATTGGCATGATCATGACCTCCATTCTTCATAAGAAGGATTAATCACCGACACTTCATCAGATTTCACCCACAACATCCCCCAAAATCTCCCTTTTCCTACCATTTTAATTAAACTAGGATCCGCTAGAGAAATAATCCTCCTTTTAAATAAAGGTCTATTAAGTGATGTAAATAATAAGCCACATTAATTACACGAGAGCTGGTTACCCAACATATCTCTAACCGTACATTCAATAACCTTTATTAAACGTTTTCCTTCCTCTGTTGTCACTACCACCACCATTTAAGAAGTGGTAAGAAAATAAAATAAAAGTTTCATCTTCTATTTCAATTTTTTAAAAGGTCTGAAAACTAATTTTTTTTCTCGATCTACTACACTTGATGTGAATCCACTATTAAGAGAATCTTGGTGACGTGGATTCAATGGTGTCTTATTATTTCAATTACGAGAACCAGTTCAAAAGTTAGAAAATGCTACCCTTACATTTGCTGAATGTACCTAAAAAAGAACAAAATTCTGTTCTTGGCACACCGGGCCTTAGAATCACGTAGCATTAATTTTTCATAAACTCGTAATAATCGAAAATAATTATAAAAAAATTATAGAAAATTTTCAAGTCTTTACATTATCACCACCATTGGGATTTTCATCCTATAAAGCTACAAAAATGCTAAGGAAACAAATGGGGCTACTGAGCATGTAAATGAGCCTCCCACTCCCATGTGCTCTCCTAGAGAGTCTCGTGATGCCAACGATCTCATACCAGAGGAATCAACCTCCCACGAAGGAACTGCTCTTGTAGATCCTCTTTATCCACTGTAAACTCTGAAAACTTATCCCCATCATCAATGTAAAGCTCACCCAAGTTGATAACGTGTTATTGATCATGCACGAAACTCCTCTACTACGACACATGGAAAACATTATGAACTCGGTGCATCTATGGGTGATGATCTAGATGGTTCGCCACCAAACCTACTCTATTGATGAACTATAATGGTCTGATAAACCTCAATGATAGCTTGTCACTCCAGCCAAATCTTAGTAATCCTTTCGGGGTGTGACCCAATGAAAGATAAGGTCTCCCTCCTCAAATTATAATGGTCTCCATCTATTATCAACAAAAGACTTCTGTTTTCTCTGTGCAGTTTTCATCCACTCCTAGATGATCTACACCTTCTCTTTGGTAGCCTGAACTATCACTGGACCCATTAGTGCTGACTCCCCTAGGTTTGTCTAGAAAAGAGGTGATCTGTATGGACGTCTGTTCAGGGCCACAAATGGAGCCATTTCTATGGTGGAGTTATAAATATTATTGTTTTCAAAATCAAACAGTGGTAGGTGGTCTCCCAACTATGGACAAAATTGAGAACACAAGCACCAAGCATGTCCTCAATTGTCTGTATGGTTTTCTCTATCAGATCGTCTGTTGGAGGATGATAGGTGTTGCTCAAGAGTAGATGATTCCAAAATGGCGGTTATAATACCTTCAACAAATGAGATGTAAAACATGCATCATGATTTGATATGTTTGTCGATGGAACCCTGGGAAGACATAAATTCTCTTGTACGTAGAGACGTCCCAAGCTCTCTACTGATCCCTGCTCACAGATGGGTAAGAAGTTGGCCGACTTGGTGAGATGGCCAATGATCACTCTGATAGAATCATGTCCCTTGGACATATGTGGCATCCCTGTCATGAAATACATAGATATACCATCCCACTTCCACTCTGGTACCTCATGTGGATGTGCTAAGCCTATACGTACCTGATGCTTAGAATGCACATGCTGACAGGTGAGGCATCAGGATACAAACATTGACACGATGTTCTTCATCCTTGGCCACCAATACAGTCAATGGAGGTCTTGGTACATCTTCGCCACTCAAGGATGAACCACTAATGGGGTTTTATGTAACTCTCTCAAAACCTCCTCTTGGAGAGTCACTGGTACCATAGTGTATCCTCTGAAGAGAACGACGTGCTCCCATCCTTTGGAATATCCATCAGGATCCTATCCTAAGGATATCTGAGCACCTCGGGTCTTGTAGTAAATGTCCCAATTTTGAGCCTCCCTGACTCTCTAAAGGAGTTTTTGAGTAACATTCGTAGACTCGAGGTAAGATGCTCCATCACTATCCACGAAGGATAACAGCAACACGACTAGCTTCTCTATCACCTCACTCAACAACTATAAACTAGACCTCCTTCTGAGTGCATCTTATACTACGTTCCCCTTTCCATGAGTGAAAATTATCTCAAAGTCGTAGTCCTAGAGTAACTCTAGACCTTAACATTGTCTCAGGTTCAGGTCCTTTTATAAAAAGATATTCCCGAGACTCTAGTGATCGGAGGATACAATAAATAGTTCATCCTTTAGGTAGTGCCACCACATCTTCAGAGCAAATACCACTACTGCTAACTCTAGGTCATGGGTAGAATTGTTCTTCTCATGTTTTCTCGTCTGCCATAAATCGTAGGTGATCACTACCCACTCTTACATCAGGAAACAACCTAGTCTGGTACTTGATGTGTTGTAGTATACTACACACCCAACGCCCTCTTCTAGTATCCTCAAGAAGAGGGCACTCATCAGTCTCTTCCTCAGGGCCTGGAAACTTTGTTGGCATCTCTTCATCCACATGAAGGTATATCCCTTCATTTTCATAGCTGACAAAGGTTCTGCTACCCTAGATAAGTCAGGTACGAACCTCCGATAGTATCCAACATATCCCAAGAAACTACGCACCCTGGTCACATTCCTGGGTGCCTCCTAAGAAAGTGTAACACCCGAGACTTTTATGTTATATAAATTATCAAAGGAATCTTTTTCTACACAACACTTGCTTGACTTGCTTTACACGCAATCGCGACCTTCCTCGATAGCTTGCGTCGTACGCAATACCGAGTTTCACTAAACAACAATATGCTATTAAAACTAGCCGTTATGAATAGTAATAACCACTTTTTGGAATTTTATAAATTTTATTTTTCAAAATGGACTTCATTTTTGGACTCAGAATATCGAAATTAGCCTAGGGTGAAATTTTGGTATTTTTCTGAAAACTTTCAATTTTTGATGAATAGTGAAACCACTAAGTGGTAGGTTAAAAACTGAATTTTGCATAAAACTTAATTTTACCGCTTCTGTGATTGGAATTTCGAAAATCCGAGAGACACGGTTAATATCAAGGACTAAAATGTGGTTCAATGAGATGAAAATAATTTTTTGGTGAATAGTAACTTTTTACTTTTTTTTACCGCGGTTAATAGTAAATAGGGTAACTAAGGGGTAAATATGATATTAATATTACCCTAACACATGTCCTAATTCTATTGGACAAGTGTAATTCGACCAAAAACAAACTTAGGAATAAAATATGACCATTTAGGCCCACTTGGATTAGATTAGGACATTTATTATTAATTTATTTAAAGAAGGGTTAAAATAGTTAAAATCAAAGTTTAATAAGTAAATCATTTTTAATATGGGGTTATACATAAGCTAAATTCGATTGTAAATATTCATTAGAAAGCTAAAAAGATTTCTTACATGATGGTATTTTATTTGTAATTTTTAGACATCAAATAATTTAATTTATATATGACACAAAGATGATGCAGTAATTATCTTATTAATGAAATATTGACATAATTGATAATATAAATACCAAAATAAATGTAATTTAAGACTTTTTATGAACTCCACTAATTTTCTAGGTTACTATGATATATTAGTGTTGATTTAATCCACTTGGTTCGAACATATAATTCTGTTATGACTTTCAAAAAAATCATATATCAAATAGTGTCAAAATTGACACAAAATAGTTTTTAAATCAAATATTATATTATTAATTGTTATTTTATTCCTAAAAATCTAAGGTTCGGCCAAATGACTTAGATAAGGATATATATATTAATAATAAACAATTTGGGGTTCGTTTGGCATGTTATAGTAAGTGTATTAACCATATAGTGAAAGAAAACAAAAAGACATGGTAAAAGTTAAATTATTTAACTTAGAGTTAAATCTAATTGATAAGGTTAAAATAATACCCTAAACTTGTCTAAATATTATTGGTTGATAGGATTTCGACCCTTCCCCACTTTAGCTTCGAAATAAGACCCTTTGGAACCATTATAAACCGATTTTGACTTTAATATAAAATAATATTTTGAGATATTCCTAAGGTGCCCCTCTCCTCCCTTATAAAAGGGCACCTCCTCCCCCTCCTCCTCACACCAAATTGAGCACTCAAGCTTGGACAACCCCTGCCATTTTCTCCTATCCACTTCCCTATAATAATCCTAGAGGTCCTGGTCTTCTCCAAAGACCAATCTTAGTTCCTTAAGTGGAGGATTCAAAGAGGCGTTCCAAAGAAGAGGTAATATCCATTACCGATCTTTTCAATTTCTTTCTTCTTCAACTTCTTCTTCTTTAGTTGTTTCATGATAAAGTAATAACATCAGTATTACTTACATAATGATATGTTATTATAAATATGAAACAACCCTAATTCACCTTCTATCCATCCTACGGAAAAATGAAATCACCGCGCGTGCGTACGTACGGAATACCGTCTCCACGCCGTGGTGTAATCTATTTTCCACCACCACCTTACAGGGATGGGTATAATGGTGTAATGAGTAACTATTTATGATTATTATAAAGTAATATTGATACTGAAATAATATACATATACTCCAATACAATTCCACGATCATAGGAATGATATCATCACTCGTGCGTACGTACGGAATACCGTCTCCACGATGTGATGCGACTCGTTCTACATGATCTTCATTTCATAATGATTATATAAATGAATTGAATGAATGAATATGGTATATACTACACTAATAACATTATTGAAATGAATTATCTATAACCTAAAGATAAGAATAAGAATTTATTCAACAAAACACGCATAAGAACAAAAAGTTATAAAGACCCGAGTAACAAGTAACAATGAAATATTACTAATAAGAAGCTAATAATATGACCATATATGATATCATATCAATATGTATGATTCTGGAATAAGTCAATAACATTATTTAAACCATTATACAGGAGCTTCGGACACGAACAAAGCAAATCGGACCTAAGGTAAGGGAAATATCACAATCTCATTTTTATCCGAGATTGTTTATTCGTAAGTATTTACTGGGGTTTATTTTATCATCCACATCCATGTTCCCTCAATATGAAATATTGTTTCCATCCACTTGCAATAGTTTAAATCCAATTTTACCCTTAGGTGAGTTTTTAGTAAAGAATATGAAAGGAATCTTTTGTCGTTTTTCCGTACGAGGTACTTTTTGACTTTTCCGACAAAAGTACGAAGAATGTTTTTTTTAACTTATACGGCATGAATGGATTTTTAAAACATTATTTCCAAGAAGCTTCCTTTAAAAGTTTTCAAGTTTATTTTTAATCAAATTCTTTTATTTTTAAGTTGTATGACATGTTATGAAAGGAAAAATGTTTTTTAAGAAGAAAGGATATTTTCCTCAAGAATGGAGTTCAAGTGTTTTATCAAAATTATATTCCATCTAAGATAATAAAGGGTTTTGTTTTATCCCTATTATTAAATTGATTTGTTCATGTTGTGATGGAATTAATTTTATGAATTTCTTTGTCTTATATGAATTGATTTATGATGTCATGATGTTTCAAGAATCCCATTTTTGTTACATGTGTTATGCGATGATGTATGTTTTATGATTATGTGGCACACATAAGAAAGGATTCATTATAAGACGGGTGGGACCTATATCTCCCTCCAATGCATTGGGTAAAGATTTTATATCTCATGAGATAGACATGGCTGGAATGGAAGGTTATTTCGGTTCAGTGATACAGGACTGAAACGAGGAGTGAACTCGGTTCAGAAAGGGACTTTTTCCACTAAGATAGTCTTGGCAATGAGTCATGACTAACAAGAAATGATTTTCCATGATTATGTGTGCATGCCACAAAGTTTCAAGTTTTATGTTATGATTATGGGGATCTCATTTTCACTTCTATGAATTCTTCCATGATAAGATATTATGATCTCTTTTGCAGGTTTTGATTTTCAAAAAGATATGATATGATTTTTATTTCCTTTATTTGCCCTTGCTGAGAATTTGAGCTCACCCTTTTATGTTTTCTTTTCCCCAGGTCAGGAAGATGGATATTAAGTAGAATATGCTAAAAGGGACCCTAGATATGATGAAATAAATGGGATACACTATAGAATATTTATGAACCAGTTGTTTATGTTTCCCAGTTTCTAAAGACACTATACCTGTACGGTCCTTTGTGGTTTTGTCATATGTTGTAATAAGTGTGCTTCAATTTTGAAGTAGTAACAATGTATGTAAAGTATGGGTCGTTATAGAAAGCACTACCTCTATCATCACTAGATCCACTACAACATTATCCTCTGAGATAACATGCCCTAGGATGTGGACATATCGTATCCATAATTAGAACATAGGGATCTTACCATAAAGATGGTTCTCTCAGAGTGGATCCAGAACTATCAGTATGTTTGTGTCGGGCTCATCCTCTGACGCCGACAATATCAATATGTCATCAATGATGACCTCCATAAAGTGTTCGATGTATGACTGTAATATCATGTTTATAAGCCCCATGAACACTTCCAGAGAATTTATTATGCCAAAGGGAATCACCAAGAACATATAATGGCCATACCGACACCATAAGGTTATCTTCGGTACATCCTCATCTCATACCCTGAGCCAGTGATATCCTGATCTCATGTCTATCTTCGAAAACCATCAAACACCTTTCAGTTGGTTAAAAAGGTCATCAATCATCATAAGTGGATACCTGTTCATCATGGTCTCCTAGTTTAGGCATCAATAGTTCAGAAAAATCTTCAAACTCCCATCCTCCTTCTTGATGAACAAAATTGGGGAT
The DNA here is from genome assembly GCA_963277665.1 of Viscum album. Taxonomy (NCBI): domain Eukaryota; kingdom Viridiplantae; phylum Streptophyta; class Magnoliopsida; order Santalales; family Viscaceae; genus Viscum; species Viscum album. The sequence continues at coordinate 4,974 of CAUJRU010004627.1, read as the reverse complement.
GCCCATGGAGAAACACTAGGCCTTATGAAACCCTTCTTCTCTGTGTCCTCCAACTATACTTGCAACTCACGATGCTCAAAGGGAGCCATCAAATATGATGACATAGATATTAGTCTACTCCCAATGTACAAATAAATGTATAATTTAACCTCTCTATGAGGATACAGTCCCAGAACATCATCAGGAAAGACATCAACATACTTGTCCACCACAATTGGATAACTAGGACTCCCCACATAAACTGCTCTGAGAGTAAGGATAACCATATGATTAGTGATTGGATGCACCCTCCACTAAGAAAGTCCATCCTGTAGTGCAATGGATTCATTGTAACCAGTGAAAGAAAACCTAATCCCATCCTAGTGGACACACCACACTTTGTGCCTAAAAAATTTGATCTGAGCATGGACTGTGGATAGCCAATCCATACCCAAGATAATGTCATAAGGCCTCAACACTACTACCAAGAGATATCAGCCAATGTTCTTGCCTCCTAGAGTTATCTTACACTATATGCGCCCATGTGTAAACATCTAATCTTATCCCGTATGAGTCTCTAATTGTAAGGATTTATCCAACAGCTCCATCAGAATCACATAGCTCCAAATGAGTGTCGTGTAAATAAAAGAGTGACTAGAACCCATGTTTATAAGAACAACAGCTAGGGTGGAATATACACAGATCATAAATCTAATCATCTCTAGAGTTATGTGGTCATAGAACTCATCATACTATAGATGTGCTCTCCCCTATCCACCTGATCCCTGTGGTCGGGGTGGATCACCTGGGGGTAGTGGTGGTAGAGCCTTAAAATGTCATCTACCAACTACTGTATGTCCTGATCCTCTTCCACATTTTTTTCCCTTCAGACTGCCTTAATCAAATCTATAACTCTTCCTCAGTGGTCCCATAGCCATCTAATGACCATTAGAATGGTGGTTTGGGCATTCGTTATCCATGTGGAACTTCCCACCGCACGTGAATCACAGTCTACTTACCAACTGACCCCCTCTGCCTTGCAAGATCTGCACCTCCAACCTTGCGTTCTGGGGTTATCCTCCAGAAGGTCCAGCCCACTTAGGCCTCTGCGTCATCTACCTACAACTTGTTGTAGATGAACTGGCTACCTGTCTCTGAGTGGTTTCTCTCACCGTTGATGCCTGAATAGCCAAGAATCTCTTTAACAAAATACATTCTCTAGCACTCTAGCATGCATTCGGATATTCAGCGATATCATCAATGCTCTAATATACCACATGAGAATGTGGTCAATGGTTTGTGACCTAAATAATGGGACCCATTACATCTTGGTGGAGCAGTGTGAGAGGTCAGTGAATCTCGCCGAATACTAGCCTACTTTCAGGTTTCCCTGCTGTAAGTTCAGTAGCTCCTGAATACGCACAGAGCGTAGTGTCGCTGGAACAAACTCTTCCTTGAAAAGGCACTCGAAGTTCGTCTAGGTGAGGGTCACCACATCATGTAACTAGAGAATAATTCCCCACCATCTCTCTATAGTTCCATAGAAGAGTCTAGCAGCTAGAATCACCATCTAATATGTTGGTCTCCCAACTAGGTGAAAAACTAGTGCCACAACCTCCAACCAATCCTCAGCTGCCTAGGAATCTATATCTCCTTGAAACCTCAGAGGCCTCTGCTTCTAAATTTTTTTTAACACACTCAATCAGCATGTACTGTTCATTGGTGGGGATTATGGAAACAACTTCCCAATGGGTAGTGTGTTGCTAGTGCTCCACCTGAATGTTCTATCATTGTAAGGGGCCCTGCACCGTTTCCTCATCGCTCAGTGGGCCATAATAAAAAACTCTCTCTAGAATCATAGGTGGCTATCTACATGGAGGCATCCTGAGATAAAACAGGTGTTCCACAACCAATAGGTTATACCTTGTGAACTGACTTAAATGAGACCAATGTAAATAATTTCTACAACACATGCAATTAGTGTTTTCGAGCACCTATTCAGAAATCAGAATCTAGGGACCTGGTGTATTGATACGTCGGCCACCGCACCAACACTGGACTCCCATAACAGAAATCCACATTCAAAACACTTAAACTTTTTACTCCATTGGAATGATCAAAGTCATAGTTCTTTGGTAGAACCGACTCATCTGATACACTTTGTCATGACCTAACCCCAGGGTCTGGCCTGTGACTACCCCAAGCCCTCCTTCCATGGGAAAGTGGTTGGTGACTAGCACTGGGATGGTGTATCCCTATAATGGGAATGCATTGCATTTATACTTATACAAAAACATGGCCCAAGAATATAACAAGATGAAACCACGATGTAAAACTACAATATTAAAAGTGTGTACATAATGTAAAGGGTCTAGAATACAAGAACAAATAAAAGATACAAATACGATAGAAAATAGTTAATAGCTCCTAGAATCTTCTACCAATGATCCTACCTGGAGGGTAGGTATATCTCTTCTCCACAACTCTCCATGTCAACTATCACTACCATCCACCATCAGGTCCATGATCCCTAAGTCTCAGTCAGGTATGCCCATCATCTTCACATGACACAAGAAGGTGTGGGCAATGCCCGTGTAGGGTTGAGAATAACAACACCCATTCAGGAACCCGAGACTCATTAAGGTCTCTCAGAATTCCACAACGGAGAACCAAAATGCATGATCTCAATTATAAATCACAATGAAAATGACTCTGCTTAACCATGGTATACATATTAGAGTTCAAGAATATAGTTGAATCGTCTTATGCTATATCATTTTATTTTTTAGGAATTCTCCACAACTAAACCACAGAAGATTTATTCTAGGGTCTATCCACACAGGGTCGTATATTACTGATCCATGACAAGAAACTCTAAATATGGTCTTGTCGGGTATTTCAATGTTGATCCACAGAGGGTCACTAGAATGCTGATCAAAAGATGGTTTCTAGAATGTTGATCAACATTGGGTCTCTATGATGTTGATCTATATAGGGTCACTAGATGCTGATCCACACAGGTTCACAATGATGGAAATCCACCAAGGGTCTCTATTATTCTAATCCACACTGGGTCACTATGATTTTGATCCACATAGGGTCGCTATGATGTTGATCCACATAGGGTCACCCAATTATGATCCACACAGGATCACTACTTAGATGACATGTAGCCATAGGATTCCCCACACCCAGTGCGCTTGAGTTCCAAAGTATCTAATCCTCTGGATATCGGTTGTTCCTCCACATCCACAAAGTTCCAAAATGTATTAACATAAAGGGCCATTGTTTCCTAATGGTTATAATGTAATGGATGGAGCGTCAACCAGATGCCAGGTCGATGAGTTATAGATATTTTAGTTCTAAGGTCCCGGTTGGATTCGATTACGATCCCACTCGGCCATACTCAAAAATTCTCTAAATCCCATGTGGAGTATCATAGAAGGAAAGTATCACTCAAAAGATCCCATCCCCATAGATAGTTCCTCAAACTGATGTCTGGTTCACATGATACGAATCTTTAAGAGAAAGTGGGCTCGAATGGGTTCGGGTCCGGTCTGACTCGGTCGGACCGGCTCGCCCTAAGCCGACCAGGTCCAAGTCTTACACTTCCTGACCCAAACATTCATGGGCCGACCCATTTGGGAAACACCATGGAGAGCTTATCCAACTGGCCCGTGGATAGGCCCAACCCGACCCAGCTGGGGTGGGCTATGGCAGCTCGTCCCGCCGGCTGGGGTGACACACGTGGGGGTCACACTGTGCACCTTCAGAATGGCTCAAAGAGCTATTCGGCTCTTGATTGGTGGTGCCAGGTGGCACCACTAGGTTTTCTATGGGACCCGCAGGGATAGGGTCCCCTCTATTCATTTTGTCTTGGAAGTTATGACCTATCTCAATATGGCGCGTGACAGTGTGTCGCATCGCTGTCACCACGGGCGGCCCATGATAGCCACCCCTTCGGTCCTCCACAACACCTTTAGGTTCCACATCAGTTCAATAGCTGGTGAGCACCTGCCGCTTCCATCACTGCCAGTCGCTGGGGTTGTGCCGGCAGAGCTTCCCTGGGCCACCAGGTGAGCTCTAGTAGTCTATTTTCCCTTCCATTCATACCTATGTGCCTCCCGGGATGTCGTGGTTGTTGCGTGCCTACCAGATTTAGGATTTCACCATGTTGTAAGTTCATTACCAAATAACGATACAGAACTGAAGTAGTGGAGGGACCAGGCCTTGTTCTTTTGTCCTGTTCTCTACGATTTAGCATCACAACAAATGCGAAATAAATAAAAATGACACATAGATATTGTCTAACCCCCATTAAAATCCCCCACAGTAACAACCTAGAAAATAAATAATTAGGAAATGAATCATGGGAATTTCTTGAATTAAAAAACAACCCCTACCTCTTTAATGGTGTTGACATCTCTATTATGGATAGAGAAGAGTCCTTGCTTGATGAAGTTGCTGGTGTTCTTCGACCCCATATCATTTCCTCAATAGGCACCAAAAAGACCTCCATCCATCATTGGAGGGGTTCATCATCAACACTTTTTTCAAAGTTCCCCCACAACATCCATATAAATAACCCTTTTCCCCCATTTTAATTAAAAATGGATCTGCTAGAGAAATAATCCAAATATCAATTAATGTTCCATTAACTAACGTAATAAATGAGCCACATTAATTAAAATAGAGGTCGTTACACAACTTATGTGTAACAAGAAATTTAATACACCTTATTAATAGTCTTCCCACCTCCAGGGTCCCCTCCACCACCATTAAAGAGGTGGTAAGAAAATAATATAATATTATAAAGTTATTTTAGTATTCTTTAAAAGCTCTGAAAAACTAACTTTTTCTCCAATCTTACTACGGTCGTAGTGAAGCCTCCCTTAAGCATATCTCATTACTACAGATTCAATAGTGTGCTCAGATTTCAATTCCGAGTACCAGTTCAAGTGTTAGAAAAAGACACCTGTACGTTTACTAAACAAT
>CAUJRU010004626.1:0-14000 GCA_963277665.1 Viscum album | reverse complement strand
TCCACCAACCTTATCGTTTTTTTAGTCAACAACAAATTGTCAATAATACTCATGCTCCTTTTATCATCCAATAGCATAACCATCCATCTCAATATTCAAACCTACACAAGATCATTCACAACAACCTAAATCCTAGTATTCCGAAAGTAGGACATGCCTCTAATTCCATGAAATATTGGGAATCTTCTATGGAATATTTTTTCTCATTCACCCATTCTATCCTTAAATACAATGATAAGAAAATTTTTCTACTTATATCCAAGAATATACAATAAAAACCATCGAATTATACCAAACTTCAAGCTCAACCATTTCCCAACAAAAATGATAATGTTATCGAAATTTCACATAAATCAGGAAACCAAGTTGATATTCCTCATGATGATTCCCCTAAATCCCCATAGAATATTCATATTTAATATGAGAATATCATGAGTAATTGAAATAAACTTGATGAAGCTTCCTATCTTTAATTAATTTTCCTAAAAGTTCTAATTTATTTTACTGAAGTCATCATTATGCCAATGAAGCCCATTGAGACTGATTCGGTAATGCATTACATATTTACACCTGTTGATGTGAACCTTACCATCTTGGATTCCATTAAACTAATCCCAATGAATCCATAGTTTCATATGAAAATTTTCACCCATAATCATATATCCTTGAATTATTTTTAATGTCTCGTCCTATAAATCAATTCCCATAATTTGAAAATATTGAGGTACCTTTATAGTTACATGAAAAATAGACAGATCAAACATCGATGATGAACTGAGAAAAGAAATATCATCAATGAATTTAATTCCAAAATCAATATTCTCTAACTAATTTCAAGTTCCAATGAACCAAAACTGTGTTTTTATTTGTTTATCTAATTTTCAGTTTGTATGTCCTAGAGGAATAATTAATGATGTCTTTGTCTGAGTCAATGAGAATATCTTCCCAATTAATTTCTATGTCCTTGATTTTAAAGGTGAAACAATTTCTTTACAATCTTCTATGATTTTATGATGTCATTTTATCATGACATAGATAACTAATATTGATGTCCGTAGAAGTATCTAATTCATGGAATGGTGACCATCAATTCATGTTCATAATGTTTATAGCATTTCAATACCCATAAGATAATATCTTTTTATTTTACATGGGTCATTTTAATACTATTAATAAGAGTTTGTAGACCCTCATTTTTTCATGTTAATCTTGTTATAACTATAGAAATATCTTCAAATTCATCATCATCATAAACCAAGTTGAAAATGTAAAATATTATGTTTAAATTTTACATCTGACCCACATCGATATAAAATAACTTGAAGACTATTTAGAATTCCCCATCAACTAAAATAAATACATCTTCATCATTGTTTAATAAAATTAAAATGACTATCCATGCTCATTTTTTTGAATCATATCATATTACCCATCATTCAACATTTCCAATCCCATATTCTAAAAATTGTGTTATATGTGAAGTTAGTCCTTAACAAATGAGTTTATATTTCCCAAAAGGTGGTTATGGGAGTGAGATTTGTTTCATAATTTATAAAGTGATCACTGTTGAGGTTTAAATTGAATAGTAATTTGGAATACAAACATTGATATTAATGATCCAGGAAAGGTATTCAATCTCTTGTAATCTTTTATCCTCATAAATAAATATTTTAATGTGATGAAAAAATGATATAAAAACCACTTGTAACTCTTTCTTGTATGTCATGTTACGTGAATCATATATAAATTCACCATCATAATAGAAAAAATCATTTAAAATTTTCAAGAATATAATTCCAGAACTTTTTTTATATCATCATTTCACAATTTGAAGACAAAATAAAGGATACAAACATTCCAATTCCACAAATATTGAATTTCAAGAACATTAAAAAATAAGGGAATAAATTATCTATATAACAATCCATCCTCCCACTGAGATGTTTATCTCCAATAACACTACAGTTGAGAAAATAGGGTGTACAATGTTAGACAATACATAGTCCACAACAACTTTCAAACTAAATAAAAAATAAATCCAACACTTCTTAGGAGTAAAACCATGTTTTCTTTCTTTACATTTATATGAAATTAATTAAATTTTAGTATTTCATTTGATGAGTAATGTTTTTTGTTTTTTATTCTCCTAAAGGTGATGATCATTTTCTAAAATAAATCATTTGAGGGGAGAAAACTCCAGAGCAACAACAAAATCCATAGAATACCCAATAATTGAGTGAGATCCCCAATTGGATGGAGATGATGACCCTCCATATTAAAATCAAGGGGAAATTACTTAATTTTGACTCTCGGTTTCTATATTCATCCTCATTATCTTTCTCTTCCCCTTTCTTCTTCATGCTATATCTCTGACATCCATATTTTACAACACTCTTCATGAAACCAATTTTTATTATTTTGTTATGAGTGTGTATTAAAAAAAACATTAAGAAACAAAATAAGAAAAGGTTCTAACATAATATTCATTACATATTATAAAATTTGGATTCATTTTTGGTGAGTCCAATGACATTTTCTCATCTCAATTACCTTTTAATCTAATGATAATTTTTGGACAAATAATTTTTTGTCAAGAATAATAAAAAATTAATGCTCTATTTTTTTAGAAAATTATTCTTCCCAAACCATGAGGATTAATATAATAATTAATTCTAAAGAAAATTATGACCAAATTTTCTTATTGTGTATTTTAACCCCCAATTACATGTCATGGATTTAAGGACCCTCGAGCTAAATTTGGTTATTTAGTTTACAATATTCGGATATAAGAATTTTACGAACAACCTGCTAATAAAAATAGACCAATAAGCTCTCATAACCCATTCAGTTATCCACCTTTTGAAATACCCTTATATCATATGAGAACCCTTTTTTGATATCCACATTTTAATAAAAATTCCAAATCCCACCCAACATCTACACGAGTTTTCATTGAATAATTTATTCAATTTTATGAATAGGGGTATGAAAATAATTATGGGTTTCATTTCCTCATTTTCATTGCATCAACATATTATTAATGGAAATAGTATCTTTTTGTATGGGAGTGGTGTTAATTCAGAGAGTATTGGGAATGGATTATTGTTTATGTAATTATCAACATGTTATTGAAAATAGATTAAAAAATGAAAAAACCATTCAAAAAATTATAATTAGTTGTATCTAGGGGAGGTTAAAAACAATTCTTCTTTATCCGTTGATCTTGTTATAACTATTACAATTAGTTTTGTGAGGGGACTAAAAATGGTTTTTTTAGATGAGTGTGAGGTCTCATTCATGTTCAACATTTAATAAGTGAATAAAATGAGAAAGAAAAAAAATAAACACAGACATCATCTTTTCATGTGTCGTAGAGAATCGATTGGTTGTTTGGGATAATTTCATATTTTATATTCTATCTATATTCACTTTAAAAAATCATATCCCAGTGAATATGTATTTACCTAACCATTATTGACTTATGCCAATTATTGTTTGTTTCTTTTTCAATGTTGTTTTTTTAGCTCTATTTTTATACCTTTTGGCCAATATATTCCTACCATCCCATAGCCAATAAAAAACCCATGAAGAAATCATGTTGATTTATGTGCACATTGGGATAGGGAATGTAAAATGGGTTTCCTATTAAACTATAAGATTCTCACTTTTTTTGGGAATGAGTGAACATCTAGGAAAAAATTGTTACTTATATTGAGAAGAGTATGTTTTGAGTTCCTAAATTTTCCATTTCTAATTTTTGTCATGAAAAACTAATTTCTTTGGAACATTATTTTTGTGTAAAAAATTATGTAAATATTTGTGGATGAATAAACTATTCTAGACCCCCATTGATTATATAAAATAAAATATTAATATTTTTTGGTGAGTAATAATTATTTAGTTATGTTTTTATTTGAGGTAAATTAATGATTGTTCAATACTAATGTGGGGGATTTGATATTACATATTCATTATTCATTTTACATTACTATCATTATATAATTGTGTAATTTAATGATCATTTTCTAGTCACTGTATATTTTTTTAAAAACACATATGAATATCATTGTTAGGGTTCATTTAAAAAAACTAATGTTTAATATTTTGATAATATCATTCAACATAATAATCCAAATTATGAGATTATTTTTATTTCGTATTCCTATGGAATATTTCTACATATAATTAAAAGGGATCACTAGATTATTTAGTTGTTATAAGGGTGATATGTTCTATACAAGACATATCAAACAATATATCAATTATACAAGACTAGACAAGTTCATTGAATTTATGAGATCAATATTGAATAAAAATTTGATGAAACTCTTGAATATACCAATGATGCATGGATTACAATTTGGAGGACCAAATCCACCATGAAGGTGACCAACTTATGTTTTGAATTCTAGCTCACCATTTTGTATGGGAATTAAAAGAAGCACACAATCCTTGACCCCACTTCTGATATTGACAAAACATTGATAATAGATTTTATGGTTTGAACCCCATGATATATTCATCCAAAATATTATAATAAATGTACTAGAGTTGAGGTAATCATCATGTTCAACAATTAATTAATGTTGTGGAATTCTAAACGTTGTGATTTAAAGAGGGGAAAAACACATTATTTAACAATAAATAAATAAAATTTGAACCAAAATTAAAATGCCATTAATGTTTTTAGTGGTCACACTAAACATTAATTTATACAACTATAGAGAAGAATATATCATGAGATTATATTTTCTATATAGCTTAATTGTAAATTTGTGTGGAGAAGAAGGTTTTGAATGAAATTATTCCACCACATTAAGCTATAAATTTATCTTCCCAATCTATATGCAAGTACATGATATTTCATAATAGAGGAGGATATATTTTCATGAACAATGAACTTAAAAATGATTATGAGGAACATAGAAAATATTTTTTCATTTCAGAGACCCTACCTTATAAAATCGTTATCATGTTTTGTGTGTTCTTCTTGTTTTTAATCAAGTATGTTTTATTTCATTTCAATCAAATTTTAATGCACGTTCAATCAAAATCATACCTTATAAGAAACCACATTATATTTTATAATATTAATATTTTTAATATTGTTTAAAATAATTGAAATACACCATTTCATCTTTTTATTTATAATTGATTCCAAATTCTGTATTTATCTTCACTGTTCTTGTGTGTGTTTGGTGAAAAATAAATTTCATAAATCATTATTTTAATTATATTTATAATTTATCAACGTAACATATTAAACCAAATTTAAAAAATCTAAATGGTTGAGTAAATATCACATTAGTTTGAGTCGTGATTTGTATATAATAACCGGTTGAGGGATTTTGGTTGATTAATATTCTTTAAATAAATATTATGTTTGTTGATTGTAAAATTTCATTGATTAGTGACATGTCTCGTTTAGCGAGTGGATTAAATAGATTACTAGACCTGTAAATTCACTACTATAAACATTTTTCTGATTGATATTAGAAACTGTTGTTATGTTAAGGCTTGGATTAATGAATCGACACTTTGTAATTCCAATGAAAATTCTATTGGGAAGTGGGTGTCAATTTAATGAAATATAATGAAAATCACAAGGATAACATTATATAAAATAAAAAAATTAAATCACCCTAATATTTATTTAATTTTTAGATAAAAAAACATAAATAAATAAATACAATTATGATCTTAAAATAATCCATCCTTAAAAATTCAAACCATAAATAATCGACTCTCAAATTTGTAACATCGCCGAAGAATTTACCTAATTGTCGTTGTACACATACACATGATACCAGAACATTGAAAAGACAATAAAGGAAAATAATACCTAATTTCAAAATGCATCCATAAATTTTATAATATGATAATCTACTGGACAATAACAATAATGACTGAAATGTATATTCATTTAATGATTAATAATTTAAGGACAATTCTGAGGTATATGAAAAACATTTCCATTAAAACCTTTCACTGGAAGGTTTAAAACTATAAGTCGAAACCCATTTAATTTGGAAAAAGTATTCATCCCCTTAGAATGTGTTCATACATTGAGGGGATATATAAATTCTGGGACCCACCAATCATTAATTAATAAAATAATTCTACATATCAATTTACCTATATTTAATAAAAAAAATATTCCATATCAAATAGATTTTATGAATAAAGGAACATATTTATAAGTATTCACCATATAATTAAATGAATTTCATAGTAAACACTATATTTAAAAAATTTTATATAGTTTAGGAAATAATAATATCCACCCACCCATTAATTTAAATATTTGTAGAAATATCCAATAAAAATGATAATAATAATGTGATTGTTTCAATATAATGTTAACAATCACAAAATATTGTAAGACATGAATGATAACTTTTTACACTTAATAATTTTCATAAAAACCTTATTGGCTGAATAAATTAAAAATGAATCATAAATAAAATTAAAATAAAATAAATATTGAAATAATATTCAAATTAGGGAATTTTACACATCACAAAATATAAGTAGGTGGTCATAATGATGTATTCCTCATGGAAAGAAAAGTGAGGAAATAATCCCATACATTGCGCTTCATTTATTGTAAAAATCATTAATCTCGTGTATAATGGTTTTAAGAGGGTTAGTAACTATTCTATGAAAATATTAATATTGATGATATAATACATATGTAATGACCCAAACCCACTGTGTCCATTACATTTCCAAAACATGGCTCTACTGAAACGGTGGCACCGGACATGGGGGAAACAATTGTGGTAGCACCGTGACGGTCGCACACCAGTCATGGCGACACCAGTATATGTGGCACCGTGATGGTGGAACAGGAGATGGTGGCGCCATGAAGGTCGCACACTAGTCAAGGTGGCACCTGAAGGGTGACACCGTGATGGTGGCACCATGTCCTCACCATGTTCTTTTCCAGTTCACGACTTTTACGCTCCTGCAACATATCTTATGACATAATGATGATTTAATACCCCCTTTATATGACATATAAAGCCCATAAATAATATTTGAAATCCCCCAAGTTTCGGGCATCGCTTAACTTACCAAAACATGTAGATTTTCCTCACTATTGCGCGCTTCCTCATACCTTCAAGTTTCGCCCTTATTACGAGTTTCGTTATGGTTAAATAAATATGTTTAACATAGAGCCATTATGAAAACCCCTCTGAGGAGAATTGTTAAATGAAAATTAATTCCATCATGCGTAATTACCCAACCATGTGGAAAAACCAAAATCCGACTTTATAGCCATTCAAAATTCCATATCCCATAACAACGACATCTCATCCTTATATCGCATGAGAATTCCTTCTTTTTCTTCCTCTTGGATACTATCCTTTTTTTCATTGTACATTTGGAGTTCCCCATCCTGAGGCAAGTTGTGCACCTGTGTTGGAGCATTTCTACTCACCCATGGAGTCCCCGATGTTCCTCCACTGCAATTCATGCATCCCCAGTTCATGGCGCGTAGAGAAGAACTTCGATCATAGATCAACCAGTTAGGGATTTTTACTTCGTCTCTCATTACTGTGTATTATGAGGGGTGGGTACAATATTATTTCTGTGGGAATTGATGTAACCAAACCTTAACAATGATAAAAAATATAATATTAATTAATGATGGAGTTTATTTGACATTTCTTTTTTTATTTCTATATTTTTTGAACTGCATTGGCTTATGCTTACTGAAAATAAATGTCGTTGGAGGCCTTTCCTAGCACACTAATGAACCCTTCTCTTCAGGGATGATTAAATAACTATAACATGGAAATTGGTTAATCACCGGAACTAGGTTGGCTAAATGGATACCCAGTGAACATCAATCCTTGTGTGGTCAACCTGGTTATCCATCATAAAGAAGAACCTAATGAATGATGTTCTTGAATCGGAATGTTTCCTTACTCTGTTTTGGTAGTAGGTGTGTTGTTTTGTTTGATGATTATGGGGTGATTTGGATGAGTATGGGGTCCTCTATTGTGTCATGGTTGTTGATTGTGAATCTGATGTTGTGTGGGGTTGTATCTTGAGGATTGGTTTGGCTCCAGTACTTTGAGGGATCTCACTGATCCCTTTGTTGTTGTGACTTCACAGGAGAACCGGGTTTGAATGCTTAAATTGATGTTTGGTTGTTTCTCTTTCTCTGGATTGTGGTTATGCATATTTGTTTCCTAGTAGTGTAGAATCCACCTAAATGTGATCACTTTAACATGAAAGTAGAAATGGTTTAATTGGGTAATTGGTTTTGGGAATGAGTTGTGACTTGGTCGTGAGTGCTGTGCTTTTCTTTTATCAACGAATAGTAACAAGGGTGTCTGTTCCTAGGTTGGTTTGAAATCCCTAGGTTGGGATGAGTTCTTGTTACATATATATAATTTTTGTTCTTATGTTTCTTATTTGTGCCACACCCAAGTTGAGCACTTAGTGCTGAACACCCCCATTTCATGGGGGAGGGTGTTTTTTCCAACACTCTTATAAGTGGCTGGTTATTCGATTCTTTTGTTCTCTCTTTCTTGAATATCCCAAGACTCTTCAAGCAGACTGTGATGGCATGAGGGCTATTATAGCCCATGATTCTTCGGTCAGGGTAGTTGTGGTGGTTGGCCCAGGTGTGTGCGGGCGTGTTGTTTCCAAAGAGTCTTCAGGATGGGGCCCATGTGTCTTAGGGTGAGGCAGTAGTTGTTCTGGCCCAGGTGTTTGCGGGCGTGGTTGCATGTGGTGGTTGTGGACCAGGTGTTTGCAGGCAGGATAGTAGTTGTGGACCAGGTGTTTGCTGGTGGGAAGCGTGGTTGTGGACCAATTGTGTGCGGGAGTGGTGTGACAGTGGGACTGCGGTGAGAATGGCAGAAGAGGTTCGATGCGTAGGATGTCTTCAATAACCAGTGGAAAAGTTGCACAGGGTACCCAAATATCGATGTGCTATTAATATATATTACTTTACATGCATTATTTGTGGAGTGTGCCTTGGTGAGGCTTGGGTGGATAGTTTTCCTTGGAATGTTCTTTGGTTACAACTTTTCTCACAGGGCATTAGAATGCCTCCGCACTTGTGCACGAGAGTCATCAGTTTTCCCTACTAAGTATACTTGTATGCTCCCCTACGTATATAAACTACTTTCTTGTTTCTAGGAGGACTTCAGGGATCATGCAGGGTGGTAGTAGCTTGGGTTTTTAGACAGTTTCAATTGATGTTTTTCTTTTCTTTTGGTACATTACCATTGTAGTATCCTTTTATTTTGTGTCATTTAATTTTGAAACATTCATATTGGAATGGTTTTTTTTCTTTACTTTTACCCCCATGATTTGGGGTTGTTGGGATTTACTATCTTACCTTCCAGTCCTATTAAAGAAAAAGGGTAATGCATTCAATCTTGTGTGTTATTATATACCCTTGGTGCTAGTCTCCGCTACAGGACCAATTGAAGGCAGCTCTTGTGGGTCATTAACTCTCCTTCAACTTGAAGAATGAAGGGACTGGAAATCGTCTGTCCCTTCTCTCATCTTGGTCATGGCGGGTCATGACAGAATGGTGTCAATTTCAAGGTTGAGAGATTATATGGAGTCTGGGGTTAGACATAGTGGTGATTGCATGTGATGGTAGGGCAACAACATTGGGTGATATTAGTGCGTGAAATAAGCCTGGGAAGACAGGTTAGGACATGGGATTTTAGCCCCCCTAATTCGATGCATGGAATCTGGACCTACCGAACGACCAAGTAAGGCTACACTGATTGCAGGGTAGAGAACCTAGGGAAGGTACATTCATCATAATGACTTGATTTCTTATGTTTCAAGAGTACATTTTTAAGGATTTAAAAGGAATTAGAAGTCTATGAAAAAATTAAGTAGAATATTCTACACTACTCGGGCTTAGGCATTCCATGTTTACATTATAGCTATGGAACATGGGAGACGGCCAAGAGTTGTGCGGGCAAACGTGGCCCAGGAGTTTGACTTGGCTATTCGACAGAGGGCTGACTGAGAGGAGGAGAACGATTAGTGGAAGAAGACTCTTCGTGCCTTTAAACCGCAGACCCTAGGGAAATACGAGGGTAGCATCTCCAATGTGGAGATAGAGAGATGGAAAGTGGAGATAGTGATAGCTTTCAGCTTGATCTGGGATCTGATAGAGTACTGTTTTCCTCTGGCTGTATGAAAGATACATAGAGCAGCACATCAGTGGTGGACGCTTTATCATGGGGAAAAGAGGGAGGCTGAGGTGACATGGACTGACTTCGAGAAGGAGTTACAGGTGCAATTTATATCTTCCACTGTGAAGTCCGAGAAGAGGCAGGAGCTACTATCCCTCCAGTAGGGGAGCATGTCTGTGAGAGAATTGGGGATCAAGTTCGAGGATCTCATTTTCTTTACTCTGGACCTTTTTTTTGGACGAGGAGTCTTGAGCGAGACGTTTAAAAGAGTCACTTCGACCTTCTATTCAGTACGACGTTACTCCCTTCACCTAACCGACATATATGGAGGTCCAGAAGAAGGTTGAAGTGGTGGAATGGATGCACACAGTGGGAGGTGTATCACAAGAGGAAATCCAGTTGGGCTCTTCAAAGGGGAAGGCAGTCAGCTGCAGGCCTCTAGCATCAGGACCCTCTAGGTTTCAACTAGTAGGAAGCAGGCCTTCGTAGTTCTAATTCCGATCTCCCGTCCCTTGACCTTTTCCTTCATGCACAAGGCTATGATAATTTATCTATAAAAGCCATGGGCACCTTCAGAGTCTATGCCTCAGACAGAGTGCATCACCTTCACCAGCTGCAGTAGTTTCCAGGTAGGCCCTTTCATGATAAGCAGTAGGGGTCGCAAGCTCCCGCTCCTTCGAGTGCATGAGTTGCTGGAGGAGGCTGACCTCAAGGGGCTCTTCAGGGACCTCTACCATGGCACGGTTAGGGAGGCAGCCGACAGTCGAGGGGTAGGGGTGCTGGGAGTGGGCAGTTGCACACCGCAGAGGCAGCGATTCCAGCAAGGCCAAAAGTTGTTCGAGGTACAATCAGCTTGTTTAGTACCATTTCCAATGCCTTGCTCAATACAGGAGCTTTACACTCCATTGTTGCTCCAAGTCCATCCCATGCTCTAGGTTTAGATGTTGAGAGACTTCCAGTGCCCTTGGTGCTGAGCACACCAGTCGGAGGTCAGACTTACTGGTTTTATGTTTTCTGAGGGTGTAGACTGATGATAGGGCCACATCAGTCTATCAAGGATCTTATAATGTTTAAGATACAACCATTATATGTTATCCTAGGAATTGAATGGATGTTATCTATATGTTCTGTCATTGAATAAATCAGAGAAAGGTTCGTGTTTTCATATTTGGGCGGTCGACGTGTAACATTCATCGGCAAGGGGGTGGCCAGAAAAGCAGCAGGTGAGAGGTGCCCCTCCTTTCTTTGTTAGCTAGGCTATCAGTGGAGTTGGTGGATGAAGAAACAGTGGATGTTCCTGGGGTCGTCAATGAGTTCATGGATGTCTTCCCTGAAGAGGTGGCAACTCTACCCCCTCAACGTGATATTGAGTTCAGGATAGTATTGCAACCTGGTGCATTTCTGATTTCGATGTCTCTCTACTGAATGGAACTTTCTATGTTACGGGAGTTGCGGATTCAGATTGAAGATCTGATGAAGAAAGTTTTTGTTATTCCATGTGCATCACCATGGGGTGATCCAGTCTTGTTCGCAATGATGGTAGAATGTGCTCTCAGGTTGTGCATAGACTACAGGAGACTGAATCATGTGACATTCAAGAATCGCTACCCTCTTCCGAGGGTAGAATATATCTTTAACTAGATTAGGGGAGCATATTGGTTCTTTGATATTGATCTACGGTATGGATATAACTAGCTGAGTGTGAAGGAGTGTGAAATCGTGAAGACTGCCTTTAGGTGCAGATATGGGCAGTTTGATCTTGTAGTCATGTCGCTCAGCATTACGAATGCACCATCTATGTGCATGGGACCCATGAACCCCATCTTCTGGGAATACCAAGATCAGTTCGTAGTTGTGTTTATTGACGACATCTTGATCTACTCAAGATCAGGGGAGGATCACGCTGAGCACCGACAAACTATTTTAGAGGACCTCTGACGGCACCAACTTTATGGGAAATTGTCCATGTACATGTTTTGTACCTGAGAAGTGCACTTCCATGGGCACATGATGTCTGAGCGGGGAATAGTGGTGGACCCATGGATGTTCGAGGCGGTGGTTTCTTGGGAAAAAACCTAGAATGTGGCAATTGTTCGTAGTTTCCTTGTACTGGTAGGTTGCTACCAGAGGTTCTTACCCAACTTCTCTCGATTTGCAGCATCTTTGACAGCTTTGACCAAGAGGGACCAGGCCTTCGTGTGGAATGGGAAGTGCGAGGAACCCTTGAGCTATCTGAAGGGGAAGTTGGTAAGTGAACCACTACTGAGGTTTCCCGAAGAAGGGGTGTCATATGACGTGTTCTGTGATGCTTCAAGACAGGGCCTTGGGTGTGTGATAATGCAATAGAAAGGGGTGATCTCTTATGGTTCTAGACAGTTACTTTCTTGTGAGTGTAATTATACCACCCACGATATGGAGCATACAACGGTTGTTTTTGAACTAATGTTATGGAGGCATTACCTCATCAGGGAGTGCTTTATGGTCTTCACGGATCACAAAATCATAAAGTATATCTTCTCCTAGTGGGACCTAAACTTACGACAATAAAGGTGGATAGAG
Organism: Viscum album; assembly: GCA_963277665.1. NCBI lineage: Eukaryota > Viridiplantae > Streptophyta > Magnoliopsida > Santalales > Viscaceae > Viscum > Viscum album. The sequence goes on along the minus strand of CAUJRU010004626.1, from coordinate 1,260 downwards.
TTCCTTCAGAACTATGACTTCAATATTTCCCACACCTAAGGAAAAGTGAATGTGGTGGCCAATACCTTGATTAAGAAGTTGCTGAAGTATTTGATTTGAGAGTTAGCAGATACTTGGAAGGTGATGTAGGAATTGGCTGCCCTACACCTAGATGCGAGGAAGGATGGTGGCAGGGGATTCCTATTTTAGTTGATAGTGAAGTCTTCTCTATTGCAGCAGGTGGAGGAGTCACAATTGGGAGACCTAGAAAGTGAAGTGATGTGTGACTAGGTTAACCAAGGTAATGCCCCAGAAGGGGGGACAGAGGATGGTTAGAATCAGATTCATTTCCGAGGAAAGTTGTTTGTTCCAGAGGCGATGCACGAGAAGGTTATTGGTGATTTCCACAAATCACACATAGCAGTGCACCCAGAAATTTACAATATGTACCAGGGTTTGAGGAGTCAATTTTGGTGGCCCGGGGAAAAGCGAGCGGTGGAAGAGTTCTTGGCCAGGTGCCTTCTATGTCAGCAGGTGAAGGTTAAACATCATGTTCCAAGTGGGCTGTTACAACCTTCAGATGTCCCCGAGTGGGAGTGGGACGAAATCTCTATGGATTTCATCACAGGGCTACCCAAGGTTCAAGGTGGCTGTGATGCTATCTGGGTAGTGGTGTACCGGTTGAAAAAATCATCTCACTTTCTGGCGATCAATGAGTCAGGTGCAGTGGATGCCTTATCACAGAGGTACGTGGATGATGTGGTGTGATTGCATGGAGTTCTGAGGTCCATAGACTCGGATAGGGATGCACAGATTACCTCACAAGTCTGGATGGGATTGCAGCATGCTTTTGGCACTCAAATATGTCTTAGCACTGCCATCCACACACAGACATATGGGCAGACAGAGCGCACCATCCAAACAATGAAGGATATTCTACGAGAATGTGTGTTGGGTTTTGTGGGATTGTGGGTGCATCACATTCCTTTGATAGAGCTTGACTAAAATAATAGATATCACTCTACCATTGGCATGGCTCCAATCGATGATTTGTACGGAAGGCCGTGTTGCTCACCTGTGTGATGGACCGAGGTTGGGGAAGAAGGTGTTCTTGGCCCAGGAGTGGTGTAGAGAATGATGGAGAAGGTTTTGCTTATATGGGAGAGGAAGAAAAATGCCCGAGACCGACAGAAATCATACGCTGATAATGGAAGGAGACCCTTGGAGTTCGAGTTCGAGGACCATGTTTCCTTGAATGTCTCCCCTCATCGTGGGAAACAG